>CM066919.1:9251681-9445747 GCA_033964015.1 Scolanthus callimorphus
TTCACGTTGTAACCATTTGTGGGTGCCCACATGCACCCATCCCTGATGGGTTCCCTGTGTATCCTACGGTTCCTTTCAGGTGAGAAATGATGAAATGACTGGTTTGACATTAATTGTGTATCTTGTTATTCTTCATTTTTATGGGGTCATTCTGCTTAGGTTATTTGAGCTAGAGAAACACACTTCTTGTATGACACAAAGATACCTTACCTCTCTATATGAGCTTCTGATAGTCCCCTGGGATTGGCTATCTGGATAGATGGTAGAATTTCTGGATACTAAAAAGCATTGAAAAGTGTAAAAGTCACTATATTATAAACTTTTCACATTTTTTGGCAAATTGTTTGCAAATCTTTAATATTTTCATTTAACAGACTGTGGGTGACAAAGTACTGAAAGTGACTGAAGCATTAGCATAGCTGTCAACTCTCCCTCATTAGGCATGAGTCTTAAGATTTTGATTATTGTCTCAAGGATAACATTTTGCTTCATTCTCATACATTTACTGCATTTCTCTCGCACAACTTTCTCTCGCACAACTTTCTTGGATGTTTCTTATATTATTTTTGTTGAATTTCTTACCAAATTCCAGATTTCTAAACTCTGAGGTTCACAGCTACGCAGAGCCGAGTTAAAATGTGTCATCAGTATGAAACTATGAGCAGAAGTTTCTTTTGCCAAAGCAGTGCATAATCAAAGGCAAGGCAGCTCCATTAAGTGAAAGAAAGTGTCTGCAATGAACACAAACCTTTTCAGGCAGCACAATATTCAATGTCAGACAGACATACTGTTTTTTCTCCTTCATCTCCTGTGCTTGGATGAAGAAGCAAACTGATGATGACGGCCTACAGATAAAACACATGTAAACATTATGAGCTCAACAATCTCATACCCAGAGCTTCTTGCCAGTCTGTTATGCTGTATGACAGTAGAGAAACTAGAAGTCCTACCAGAAGAGTGCAAACCTGATTGAATAGAAAGTGGGAGAATTTATAGCAGAAATACAGCACATGTTCAAAAGTGGGAGAAATAGAGTAAATATGAAAAAATAAAGCGGGAGATGAGGCCAAAAAGTGTGAGTCTCCAGCTAAAAGCGGAAGAGTATCCTGTATTAGATTCTTTGACATCCATATGGCCATTCTCTCTTATTTCAGTTTCTAAATTACCGACAAGCATATTGGCCAATCAGAACCACCCCCTTGTCTTCTGCTTTCAGAGCTTTTCGATCAACAGTCAAAATGGAGGCCCGGAAATAGGAATCAGCTCAGAATACACACACACACCACTAAATATTTTATTTCTTATTAAGGTGGCTCCCGAGTATTTATTTCAGAAATAGACCTCAACTTCTAGCGTACGTTTGACCCTGAAAAAATCTTCCGATTTCCATAATTGTTTTCACAGAGCTTAAGCAACCTCTGCACTACCAAATGGTGTAGTTCATTTGATATATTAAGCTCGTCTGTCTTGGGTATTTTAATTTTCCAAAGAGTGTTTTTAGAATAATTGTTATAACTTGAAAATTCGAGCGTGAATGCTCTTATTACCAGCTAAAATCGCATCCATAGTAATAAGGGTTTACTCAGAGAAATGCACAGGTCAGCTTTTACCATGCGATTTAAGTTGTAAACGATGTATAATTTTGCCTCTAAAAATGTCTTATTCCGCTTCTGTTTAATGTGCCGAGCGCGGATATCAGAAAAGTAGGAGAGCTCTTCAGGATTATATCGGCTAATGTTCACTTTTAATTATATAAAAGAGAAATAGAATCGAGTATCTACAGAAAGCGATATTTAATAAACGAATGAGAGCAGCTTCTTGTCCAGAATGTGCTGTTGCTAAATATTCAATTCGAGCTCAAAACAACTAAATTACTGGAATGTTTCGTAAGTTTCTTTCGTGAGAGGTAGAGTACAACTAACTGAGAAGACTTACCAAGTTTGGGCTCGTCTTTCCAATACTATGTTGAGAAACATTATCCAAAAGGAGTCAGTGTTTCGTTGCTTCAACACAAAACCAAGAAAACCCATATATTATGAGCGCAGTGTTCTCGCCTCAGTGCACTTTTGCTAAATTCTTCACGTGCGACGCTTCCTAGTCCCGAAGTAAGACAAGTTAATATCCGTAGCTTTTCCGATCCCGCGGGTCGAGAAAGCGTCGCACGTGAAGTATTTAGCACCATGTGCACTGAGACGAGAACGCTGAGTTCATAAACATATAGGTTTTCTTGGCGTTGTGTTGGAGTGACGAAACACTGACTCCTTTTGGATAATGTTTCTCAACATAGTATTGGAAAGACGAGCCCAAACTTGGTAAGTCTTCTCAGTTGGTTGTACTCTACCTCTCACGAAAGAAACTTACGAAACAATTCCAGCAATTTAGTTGTTTCGAGCTCGAATTGAATATTATAGCAACAGCACATTCTGGACAAGAAGCTGCTCTCATTCGTTTATTCCGCTTTCTGTAGATACTCGATTCTATTTTCTCTTTTTTATATTAAGAGTGAACATTAGCCGATATAATCCTGAAGAGCTCTCCTACTTTTCTGATATCCGCGCTCGGCACATTAAACAGAAGCGGAATAAGACATTTTTAGAGGCAAAATTATTACATCGTTTACAACTTAAATCGCATGGTAAAAGCTGACCTGGGCATTTCTCTGAGTAAACCCTTATTACTATGGATGCGATTTTAGCTGGTAATAAGAGCATTCACGCTCGAATTTTCAAGTTATAACAATTATTCTAAAAACACCTCCTTTGGAAAATTTAAAATACCCAAGACAGACGAGCTTAATATATCAATGAACTACACCATTTGGTAGTGCAGAGGTTGCTTAAGCTCTGTGAGAACAATTATGGAAATCGGAAGATTTTTTCAGGGTCAAACGTACGCTAGAAGTTGAGGTCTATTTCTGAAAGAAATACTCGGGAGCCACCTTAAACCATTTGAAGAGGATACTAGACATCATTTTGACATACAAACAATCATGCACAACTTCCAACATTTACCATTTTCCTGCGAGATTGCGCAGAATATCGTCTGATACTTAGCCGATGAGGGACGGAGTTGGCTAAATCAGACGATATTCTGCAAAAATCGAGCAGGATAATGGTTTTATTATTCAGCACATCGATAGCACAAAAACCCCTGAAAAACACTACTTTTGTGTATTATTTACGAGCTCAACACATCATATTTCCCTCAGACAACGGATATCGTAGGATAGCTGTCATGTACAGAAGACAGCTATTGGTGTTCAATGACCATATTTGGGCAGTGCATCAATGTGCTGAATAATAAGTACGGTTACTACTACCCTGCGAGCAGTGATTTCCTCCTCTCTTAGGCCGGCAGCTAACGAGGGAGAGAAACACTGCGAGCGACCGTTTAGCACCGTCCTCAAACTTGGATGAATAAATTAACTCAGAAGCAGTAAAACCGGTTTTAATCCCGTTTGACACTGGTACGTGTTGACATATTTAATCAACAGTTCAAACCGCCATGATCCAAAGAAGCCACGAAAAAGCAATCTCGCACAGAATAAAAGCTCCAAACATGGCATAATAAATTTCTACAAGCAATAGTAAGCTTAACTGTATGTTTTAGAGGATATTCTAACACTTCGGAGATGGAAAACTACGGAAAACTGGCTGAAAATCTAGCTGGAAGTTGTCACGCGAAAGGTCAAGTCCCATGTGTTAAGTCCATTAGCGCCAGATGTGACGCCAGATGTGACTTCCATTACTCAATGGAAAACCAAACGGGTCGCTCACAGTGGTTTCTCTCCCTCGCTAGCCGCTGGCCTAAGAGAGGAGGAAATCACTGCTCGCAGGGTAGGTTACTACCCTCTCAAAACCCAATATTAGGGTATAGCCCCAGGGGGGGTACTTGGATATAAAAATGACGAGGGGGTCAGACGGAGCTCCTCATATTATACCCAAAAAAATACCTGCTCCCAAAATTTGATACCCAAAAAAATACCCAACTTTTTTTAGCCTCAAAGATACTAGCATAAGCATGATGGCCATCTCATTATGTTTCCAGGAAAAAAGCCAGTATCTTGATGATCAACTTAACCATTAACGTTTCAACCCAAAAAAATACCCAAAGATGAAAATACCTGGTAAAATTTTCAACCCCCAAAAAATATTTTTGCTACAAATTTCATACCCAAAAAAATACGTCGGACCTCCCGTCATTTTTATATCCGAGTACCCCCCGTGGGGGTATAGCCTTAACGTTTTTTTCAGTCTCGTTTATCTCAGAATTTTGGCCGTCTCGGATTTTTATTCTATTATTCTGACTTTGGGTAAAAACGTTTAAGCTTTAAACTTTTAAGAGTATCCAATACTAGCTTACAAAACAAGATGATAAGCTTATTTGCATCGGTGGACGCACCTTTCTCTTTCACCCTCAATAGTCAATTCGTGAATGTAAATTGCCTCCAGTAGTTCAAGCTCCTCCTCGAGAGAATAGCTGCATGTTTGGATCAACAAATGAAATGGTTAATAATTCTATTATGAAGAAACAGCTACATAAAATCAAAATAAACCACACCACCAACCATTCACTCGCGGCCGCCATCTTGTACACAAATTTGGGATGATTGCGGCTCGTAGCAATGACGTAATCCAGTGTAATACCACAGGTAGCCCGCGAGGATGAGCTGTTTTGTGTAGAAATAAGGCCAGAAAGGGCACGCTAAGGGACCGATCGTTTATTACGTCCACGGGGTCGGTGGGGGGGGGGGGGTGGGGGGGGGGGGGGGGTGGTTTTTTTTCCCCCTCATTAAAAAGGCGATACAAAAATATCCCCCACATAACATCGATGTTCTAAAAAGTTTAACCCCCACCCTGGAACCAGATCCCCGTTTGAACTCAATGAAGACAATTTACAGAAATTTGTCTTTTTTGTTGCGCGCGAAGCGCGCCCTAATTTTTATGCATGATATGAACGCTTTCACCAAACCTCAAAGAAAATGTAGATGAACATTCCATTTGCTGTGTGTAGTAAACAAAGATCGCAAATGACGTGCGTAAAGCAGGGTCAAAATGACGAATCTCTATCCTCGTAAAGTGGAACTCACGCTTGCCTAATAATTAGGCCTTCTTTTTTCGAACTGAGACAGCTCCGATGCTTATTACTGCAGATCGTCTTTTTGGGGAGAGTTAGTTTTTTTCTCCTGGCTAAGATATATTTTCTTGTAATGACATTCGTAGCCATTCCCAGATTCCATTGCGCACGTACTCAAAAACTATTTTGTACATTCCGTTGCGCGCGAAGGCGCGCCGAAATTGGCGTACTTGCTATATGGCGTAGCGCTGTATGCCACGACGCGATAGCTTGTACATATTATTATTTAGTTTGAACCACAGTGTCCCTGAAAAAATTACCCCCTCTTTTGAGAGAGGGTGCCAAAAAATACCCCCCTAAAATCTATGTCTTCTAAATTTTTACCCCCACCCAAATTCCACCCCCCCCCCCCCCCCCCCCCCCCCCCGTAGACGTTATAAACGATCGGTCCCTAAGTAAAATACTTAGAGCTGTTCGCAAATGATAAAATCCAGACAGTTTTACGAAGTGATAAACACAGTTTTTATCTCACGTGAGCAGCGAGCAGGTGACCCCGCGCAATAAGGCAAGAAAGAGCACGCT
This sequence comes from Scolanthus callimorphus, assembly GCA_033964015.1. Lineage (NCBI taxonomy): Eukaryota > Metazoa > Cnidaria > Anthozoa > Actiniaria > Edwardsiidae > Scolanthus > Scolanthus callimorphus. The sequence continues at coordinate 9,257,340 of CM066919.1, forward strand.
AAGTAAAATACTTAGAGCTGTTCGCAAATGATAAAATCCAGACAGTTTTACGAAGTGAGGGGACCCAATGCAAGCTCATATTTTAATTGTGACTCGACAATTTGTTGAAAAGTTATAATAATGGTCAAATATAATGATAACAGTGTCAAACTGAGATGAAAACTTTGCTGAACATTGAATCATTGAACCATTCTTGTAAGGAAGCTCGTATTGTTTGTGTATTGTTTGGTGAAAACAAGCAGTCCGCTAATTCCTGGTGTGTCGAAGAGCGCTGCTACAGGAAATTGGGGGAAAGTCGGATTTGTTTTTTGTTTTTTAAAAACCTGCACTGCTTGCCGTAGGCAAACAACAGTGTCCTCAATAACGGAAGGAAAAACACTTGAAATGTCTTTTTGGGGGGAAAAAAGGTGTCCGCATTTCCGTAATAACGAGAGTCCGTTTAAAACGAGAGTTGATTTCAGTCATTCCTCTATACGTTTCGCCGGGGATCTACATAGGTTTTGTTCGTAATAGTGGGGTGTCCGTAATAGCGGGGTGTCAACTTTTACCTCTGGAAATAGGAAAACTGCGGTGTTTTTAGTAGGGGTAGGAGATCTACCGACTGGTACCGCATATTTTTTTAAAATTCCAACACAAGGCTCGGTACTGATACACCAAAGAGCACTTAGATAAGAAATAGAATGTTAATCCGAACATCTTCATAGTAGCGAAAATCCAAAATCCGGTGACCAAAAACCCGAGCTGATATGCCGATAAGCATACCAATTTCGTAAAATGCTAATATAACAGGAGAGCTTGAAAAGTCGTAATTTATTGAAGTGATCAATTGTCGTTTTGACGGCGCAATTTAAGGGACGTGTCATTATTTAGCGGGGGGAGGGCTCCTATTTTTGTGGGGAGGGTCCTAATTTTTTTCGCGTGTCTAAAGGGAGGGTTCAAATTTTTTTCACTCCTGTTTGGGGGAGGCTCATAATTTTTTTCAGCAACATTTGTACGATGAAGAGGGTAAAACAAATGGCGATAGTGGTTATTTCAGCAACTTCTCCATAAAAATTTCGGCGCGCTTCGCGCGCATTAACAATGACATCTTATATACTCTTTGAGCAATGAGGACACTACCGTTGACAAGAACAAGTTATCTTGACGAGGAAAATCAAACTCTCGCCCTAAATTTCCCTGCAAATGATAGGCCTGGAGGGCAAGTCACTATATGTTTGAAAGAAGACCCCTTAGGTAAGCGTGAGTTTTCGACGTTACAAGCATAGAAATTCGTCCGTTGGGCCACGCTTCGCGCACATGAATATTAATAACTTCGTCATTTGCGGAGCGCAGTTGTGCGCATGAATAATATAACCTACAGTAACCTATATAGTTGAGGTAGTGTACTTCCTGAGCTCCTGACAGGCTTTTGTTTACTATGCCATACACAAAACATGTTCATCTACCCTTTCTCTAAAGCTTGATGAAATGCGATGAACAAACAAAAAAACGATGAACAAACAAACAAACGCATCAAACTTTGGGGCGCAACGAAGGATGCGAGCAAGTTTTTCTAAAAAATGTTTACAGTACTAAGTCAAACAGGGGACGGGAGATGTGGGATTACGTTAATCATTGTACTTAGAGGGAGGATCACTGTATTTTACCCGTGTATTACCAAACATCCTCCACGTAAATAATCGAGGCGATGGATAATAACCGCGGTTCCTTATGCACCAGTCAATTGACACCCCGGCCCCCACCCCCGGGACAGGGCGGGAAAGTATCGCGGCCAGGCCGGGGATTTAACACATTAATCTACGGAAGTGCAGGGAATTTAAGACGGACCTTCTATAGCGGGGATATTCAGCGGGACATTACAGGGAATTAACGCTGAACCAGAAGTTCGATTATCGTGCGAAGATGTATTGGTTTAAGGACCGAGGTCGGAGGATTTTGGGCGGGATCACTTCATTTTTGGGCGAGTGAAAGGGGAAGATCTCTCGAAACCTGAAGCCTTGAAAGAGAGATGTTGAAAATTTCTGCGCGCTTCGCGCGCATAAAAGGAATGACATCTAATCTAGTTTTAGAGAACTCGCTTTTCTTTTTAAGATACGGCTAGGTGGCGCAGTGTGTTTGTGCACGGGGCACACTGTGCGTACGGTCTCAGGGTACTTAAGGCATGGGTCCAAAGCAAATCCAATATGGCGGACGCAAAACCAAGGGGGGTGGTCTATCTCTTGATGGTTTTATATATGCTTATGGATGTTGTTGAATTTAAATTGCATTTAGTATTCTGAACCACCTTCACGATATTTGGTCTCCATAGCAACAAATCTCGTAATATTTGACCTTAAAATAGATTTTTGTATAAACCTCTTCGGGAGGGTAGGAAGACGAATAATATTTCATATTCTTTTTGGTGATATTAGAAGAGCATAATGGTACACAAATAAATCAAATGAGGATGGCTGGAAATGTTATTTACAATCATGTTTTTTACTGGTATGTAATTTGATACTTCTCATTATCTCAAAATCAGAATGGCTTGGACAGCCATCCTCATTTGAATTGTATTTTACACCTGATAGTCAACATTATAAACCAATTTTGAAAAAGGACCAAACTGATTTACCATGCCTCCCGTGACTTAAAAAAATAAGGCCTTTGTCACGCTCTGTCAGGTAACGCAATCGGTTGCCATGGTTACAAAATTTTCAAAAGAACTGTCCCAACTTGAGGAACAAAACTGTTTGTGCTAGATATGTTCTCTTCCTTGCAGATTTTTTTATACTATTTTTCAGTATTTTTGCCGTTAGACCCATGCATTAAGCCTGAGGTCCTGAGTTCGAATCTCGGATCGACCAACCGTTATCGACTTTTCTCTATTCCGAGTAGCTTGCTTATAGCTTTGAATTCCTTTCACCTGGAGCTCTGATAAGAGAAAGGGGGTAAAAGCTGTGCGCCGTGGACCTCAGGTTTGTCAGTCATTGGAGTACTGTTACGAGTTATCCACGTAAAATATGGCCTTTTACTTTTACTTTTTACTTTCTAGTCAAAGGATTTGACCGTTAAAATTCACAAACATCTACCCTATGGTTATTAGGTAGCTTATGTTTTCCAGGCAAATATCAAGCAACATTTTTCAAAAGATGTGAAATATAATGTCCATGAATCTACAGTATATATTTCCGGTCATCGCAATGATCACCTAAGGATAAAAGTAAATAAAACAAAGAAATGCTGCCAAGTTTAAATACGATAGATTCAATAATAAGCCTTCATTAAATCGAAAAATAGTTTCAGCTAGAATTCTAACGTAGAAGTTGTCTCAGCTTTGTTGCACGTTTCGATAAGAGCATTTTCTGCATTTTGTTGCGTATAAGTATTAATCAAGAAATTTGAATGTTGCTGATATATAGAACGTCATTGTTACAGCTGTTTCAGGTAACACGGGACTTTGCCGTTGCCGCCAGTTTGGCCGTTGGGTTTCTGTGCTGTTCATCAATGCAATCCTTGTCCGTGTGAGCCAATCATATCCTTACTCAGTGCATTCGATTGGCTTCCCTTGCGAGACATGTCGCGACAGAAGCCATTTCACTGCACTAGGCGAAACTAGGCAAGGATCTGATTGGCTCACATGGTTTGATTGACTACACAGGAAAACCCAACTGCCAAAAGCCCTCTCGATGTTTTGAACGCGCTGGGTCGCGTGTTACCTGAAACAGCTGTAATGAAATACCGCATACTGCGATGTTATGGGAACTTTTACTTGTATTTGCCACAGGGTCAAAATACCGCTTTGAAGTATTTGTTGCGCTGTAATGCTGTAAAGTTGGCCGCAAAAACACTAACTGCACTTAGCCACGCCTTACGTTTTTAATTTTTTATTTCAATGCTGCAAATTTTGTACCTTCAAAAGTGAATAGACTTGAGTGTTGGAACATGTAGATAATAGAACGGTGATGGGTAATGACACCCCGTACTGCGTTGCTATAGGAACCATACTTGTTTATGCTTGCGTTGGTCCAAAATACTAATTTCAAGTCTGTGCTGCGCTGCGAAGTTGGCCGCAAAAACACTAACTGACACCTTATAATATTTCAATGCATGCTGCAAACTTTTATGGTATCGATCAAAAGTTTGAGTAGAAATGCTATTAAATGACAGTGCTTTAAAAGTTCAGGAAGACAAAAAAGTTTTCTATTTTGATGACGTACTTCGCCTTCAGATACAAAGTTGCAAATAATTGAATTGTATGTCACGGGATGCTCAGTTGAGCCAAATTAAAAGCACTGCCATTTTTAGAATAATATAACGTATCTGCTCCACCTTTTGAAGCTACAAAATTTGCAGCATAAAAAAATCAAGATGAGAAACTTCTAAGCTTGCACATCCCAAATATGTCCGGAATGTTTATTATTGTTCGTGATCCCAGCCGTATCCAACATCATCCGGCCGGGATCACGAAGAAGTTTTTTCGGCCGTAAAAAAAAGAAAGAAAAAAATCCGAAAAAACAGCTAAAAAAGGCATTTTTCTTGAAAGCACGACATTTTATCTAAGGCTCATATGATATGAACCACGTGCAACGACAGTGTTGCAAATAAACATGTTAATTGTCACGCGATGTTCTGTGGAGCCAAACGTCGAAACGTATTTTTAAAATTCCCGTTCCAAGCTCATGGCGATGGTTGAACAACAAAATCTAACAAAACAGCGCCATTTAAAGCAGTTGTCTTTTCAATTACTTTCTCAAACTCATTAATTATTCATGAGGGTGTAGACCAATGCGGTTCTTGCATTTGGTCAGGTCAGAAACATATAACTTAGTTTAACGGTGAACCAAGCTTCGGATTATTCGTATCGAATTTATGACCATATTTGGTCAATAATGAACTCTCGACTGCTAACCCAAGCAGGTTTTCTTTGCCATATTTCATTTTTCGCTTAAATAAAGTAGAGCAACAGTGGAAAGTGATAATATACTAACGTTTAACATTTTGAAGTCTTTCAACAACATTATTTTCAACATCAGTTCAATTGTATATTCTGCGAATATTCCGCAGCTTGGCACTAAAGCAATGTATGTGTGTTACACGTTTGGTCAGGTGTATGACTTTGGAAACCTAATGAAACACCAGTTGAAAATCACTAGTGTTTGGAAACGATTTCCAACACTAGTGATATGAGTTCTTACATACACGATGGTCGGTTGCTAGGGCTTTTCCTCCCGGAAGGTTAAAATGATGAGTGTTTTAGGCCATAGACAGAAGTAAAATATGTCAAATGTGAAGAAACTTGGCAGAGAGGTAGTTTTAGAAATTACCTATTCATAAGTATCTATTTCAGCCCATGTGACCGCTATTGTGACGTCATAAAGCATGCCCAAATTTGGCATCAAAAAGGAAATTCACGGAGGCAACATTAAAAAGTGCATATTAGTTTTCTGTACATAATGTTGTGTTTTTTGGCATAAACCATATCTCATTCGGATAAAATGGCGTGAAGTTACAGCTAATCAAAGAAATTCAAATTTACCGCCAAATGACCATATATGGTCAAAGTTAGTGGGATTCAAACAGCCAGACAATAAATGTATCGAAGCAGGGACCATGACGATGTTGTATAAAATCAAAATTGTAGTTTTTTAAGTTTGGGACTATAGGGTTATGATGTGTCTTTTGCATATGAAATAATTTCCAACCAAAAATTGTCGTTTTTCAACACCTCACGGCCAAAACCATATTTGGAATCATTTACCTTATAAGGGAGTGACAGGAGATCCTCTTGATAAGCATTTCGGCAAATGTAGCAAGAAAACTGAAATTTTGAATGAAAACTTGCAGGAATCACGGAGACTCGAGTTCTCGATCTGTCCACCATTGATTTTGGCTTGCTAACCACGCTAAAATACCACTAGCCCGCGCGCGACTCGACCCAGTCCTCCCAAGTGCATTCGACACAAACGACAATGATTCAATGATATGTCACGCAATACGGTATTGTGACGTCATAATGACGTATTATGTGACAAACACGAGGAGTAACCCCTATAGTCCCAAACTGAAAAACTACAATTTTGATTTTATACAACATCGTCATGGTCCCTGCTTCGATACATTCATTGCCTGGCTGTTTGAATCTCACTAACTTTGACCATATATGGTCAATTGGCGGGAAATTTGAATTTCATTGATTAGCTGTAACTTCTTGCCATTTTATCCGATTGAGACGGGGTTTTCACTGTATATATGCTCTTCATGCAGGAAACAATATCTATAACATTTGAACATGGTTTAACACATTTCTAGCGCTGTTACTAAAATAGATGCCACTTATGACGTCATGATATCAAAAAACGTTAAAAATAACCTTACATTTGTATTTTTATGTAGAAAAAATTGCCTACATAACATTTTAATATGTTTAGCCTTACTTGTAATAGAAATTGCTTCTCTGTGAGCCAAAATAAATTTCAAGATGCTTCCGGGAGGAAAAGCCATAGCAACCGACCATTGTGATAGACTACTCAAATAACAATTCAATATGTTTAATTGTCTTGATCGGCCGCTTCTTCTCTTTCTTGTTCTTTAGCGTCAATCCTGCCCGCTCGTCCCGTCCTTCCCTCCTGCGTTCAGCAAACGTCTGATTGTGAGCAAATCTAACAAAACAAAAATGTTATAAATAAGACTAGTGTTATCAGAACATGCAAACACCAGTTCGTTGTTGCACTCGAATCTTGTTTTGCCCAATAGACCCAAAAATATTTCAACAAAAATCCAGGTTGGGCTTTCGTTCCGGTACGTATCTCGCACACGATTTGGTAGTGAGTTTTGGGCGGATACCGCTATCCTTGCCCGCAAATACTTTATTTTTCTTCCGCAGTCTTAGGCGGACGAACTGCGCCATGTTCAAGATGGCGATTCAATTAGCATATACAAGGTTGTACAATCTAGCAATTGATTAGATGGCATGTTCTTTGCCTGAACAAAAGGGCTGATGTAATCAGCTAATTTGGCGTCTTTGGGCTTATGTAATCACGTTTTTGTTCTTTAACATTCTAAGCGTGATTGCATAACATGATATAAACTGTGTATTTTATTTGTGTGAGAAGTAATTCCAAAAACTCGTTCTGCGTGTTTCATTGGGATTACAAACAACTATCGAAAACAATAAAATGTTTTTTTTTCAATGGTTTTCTCTCGTTGTATGCAAACCCAATAAAACACTTGAACTCGTTTTTGAAATATTACTAGTCCCACATTGCCATACATGGTCAGGCTAAGCTCTTCGCCTTTGTCTCTTTTGTACAAGTGCGCTATAAAGGCAAGGCCCACTAGCTTCACCTCTCATTGCAGACCGGCAAAAGTCGAATTTGCAAAGATGAATTCCCAGATCGTGTTTCTGTTTTTGGCAGCTTTTCTCGTGGCGGCTCTCGCGGCTCCTGTAGAAGACGAACCACTAGATGCACTGAAAACTGAAACGGATGAAGAATCAGATCCTAAAGTTAAGGAGATGGCTGGTAAGTTTACCATAACTCTATTCTGCTAGTTCAACTTGCCCACAAGATTTCGCTCCGCTCCTTAGTGCTTAGACCAAATACTAGTCCACGGAATCATGGCTCAAGGAAATACCGAGAGCCAGTGTTTTACGTGATCAATAATTATAATAGAGCAGATTTCAGATGACTGTCGTCATGAATAATTCGAATACTTTGTAATTACTCCTATAGGTTTTATTCAGAATTGGTGTTATTACTTTGTGATTGGTTTCATTGCAGTAATATGAAAACCGCTCTAATGATCACAATAATCATTAGATCAACTAAACTTTTGGACTTAACCAAGACTCCCATAGCTCATTTCTTAAGCGCGCGTTGATTGGCCGAAAACGAGTGAGATCATTTAACGTGGAATTAAATCCGAAATCTTTGCTACGGGATTCAATTCATCACTCGTCATGTCATCAATTTATCTATACAATTTGAGCCTTTTAATAATGTACCATCCAAGAATCCAAATAAATCTTTAAGCACGGTGCATGTTTTAAACGTGGATAAAAAAGATTAGTCATTATTTATTACAAATCAAAACCCAAAACTCTTTTTGTGTCCTTCAGATTCTCAAGATGATCCTGAGGTCGTAAAAGACGAAGAACTAAGCGATGAGAAGTTGGAAGAGGAAGAACCACAAGAGGAGGAACAAGACATCCAAGGTTGGTTTGAATCAAATAGCTTCCTGCACACTTTGCGTACCTACAATCAGCGACAAAATTGTTGAGAATTTTATGTCTACAATCGTTACACATCGCCATACTAAACACTGATGTGTTTCCATATAATAAAACGCTACCATTCTCGTTAACCCCCCCCCCCCCCCCCCCCCCCAACTCAATGTTGTTTTGTCAAACGCGCTAGTGGTTGGGCTTCAACATTGAATAAGGGGGAGGGGGAATTAAAGCCAAGAAGGCAGCGCTTACGCAGTTGAAATGGAAAAGCATTTTGGAAGGAAAATTCTCAACTACTTTTGTCGCTGATTGTATGTTCTAAAGGTTAAGGCTATTGGCGGTTGGAGGACGCGGATATTGAACCAACAAAACGGACCCGGGATCAGGAAAACAAGGCTTACGTTTTCCTTGCATTACACTAAACAAAGGACTAAATTATGTTGTTATTCCGATGGGTGTGACCAATGTTATGATTGGTTTATTGTTTATCTAATACGGTAAAAAAACTTTCAAAATAACACCATTAGTTTGCTGTTCTATGACTTCGTATCACATAACGGCAGTTAGACCAAAGGATGGATCTAAATTCCATGTTATTGAGTTCACTATTTTCACCGTTACCTCTTAGCATAGAGTTTTATGGGCTACATAACTATTCGTCACGCCCATCGGTCTCAGAGTCTTGAATTTTTTTTTAGACGAAGAACCCCTTGATCAGGATTCTCAGGATCAAGACTCCGAAGTGGCAGAAACCGATGATGAAAAGCTTGAGGGTAAGCAAACAAAAACGTAGTTATTGCAAGATTTCATAATTTTAATTAAAAGGCCTAGACCACATAAACTAAACCCTTCCGAAAGCTGTTTTGTCAAATTTGAAGCTAGTTGGTCATTTTTACACGTCAAATACAGTCGCCATTATTCGCTCATGTTCCAGTTTGCCTCCTATTTTTGGGGTGGGGGTGCTCGTCGTGCCTGTTAGGGTTTAAATTCAGGCCTCTGGTACCTTTTAGAGGGTCAAATTTGAAATTTTGCTTTTTTTTTTCAGATAGGTACCTGTTAGAGGTCCGTTCTAGCAAATCAAGCTTGTTGGTAGCCTGAATTTCAGACTTAATATTTTCCCTCGTAAAAAATACGAGAAAATTACGAGGGAAAATACGTCTTGTTGGTAAAATCGAAAGTTCCCGACGAGCACTCCCGCTACAAAAATAGGGACCAACCCCATCCCCGGTTTGTTTGTTAGGATGGAAACCCATTTTACCGGTCCTGGAATTTTGACAAAAACTGTAGGGGGCTCGTTGTACGGACAAAGCAAATCATTATCATGTAATCCAGTCGTTTTCGTATAATAGTTTTGTTTGTTTACATTATACACTTATTTCAAGAATTGAAAATGAATAAACCAATAAAAAGCTCGCGATATATTTGCTTTTCTTGAATCCATTAGTTCGAGGCTCTGGAAGTTGTCCAACGCGCTACATTACGCATTGCTGGTACTACCACAGATTTTGCCGTTTATGCAAACACTTTTCTCGCTGGAAGTGTTACGGCTGCAATCATGCAGTGAAGCATTGCAAAAAAGTAAGGGCCTCCTGCACACGCCGCATCAGGTGAGTCCGCCAGCGCTAGAACAATGCATTGTAGGCGTGCACTGGGGATTTTGAAATTGTAGGCACGAACGATAATGGTTCATTATAATGGTTCGTTACAACATTAGCAGGAAAATGCAAAACACGACAACTTGTTGTATCTGAGGACAGACAGGACTAGCGATAACCCCTTTCACACCAAAACTATGTTTAGGGACCGTTAATTTTTTTTATCAGGGAGGGGGGCTGGTGGAAATAAGGGAGAACCCTGTATTTTTCTGTGTGCCCCCTTTCATGTCCGTATTTTAAGCGGGTGGCCCTCCAAACTCAATTTTTTTCTGATGCCCCCCCCCCCCCCTCTTAGTTGACGTGACATTATTTATAAGTGGGAATACCCCGTCTATGCATTAATTAATCACCAAACAATGTTTTCCCTATGGAATTCAAAATGTCCGAGCAACAAACTCGAAATTCGAAGATTTTTAATAAATATTCTTCAACTTTTCGTGACGAAAATATAAATCCCATATACATGAGCAAACTCCTAACATCTTCCTGCAATCGGCGTATTTTCCATGCTCTATGCCAAAGTAACTAGGGAGTAGAACAATGAAGCGGGATCGGTCAATTGGGTCCACATAAAGTTGGTTTTTACATGGGAGTTGGTTAGACATGGTATCTGCTGTTTTCTATTTAAAGGCATCGTGTCTTTAATTGGAGCGAGTCTTGTATATTAGGTAGAGCTCTTCAAATAATAAACTATGTTCTGTCCCAGCACTCATGTTTAATTATTCGGTTGTCAATTTCCACCCGGTCACACTAAACCCAAAGTAAAATGGCTGATTGCATTTTTAAACCGCACCGTGGGGATTGAGGACCTACGGAAAATTTTCCAGGGGGGTTGTGTCTGGCGCTTGGAAATTCCAAGGGGGAGGAGTAAAAAAAGGTGACTTTCCAGGGGCATTTTATCCCCGGGGCTATTTTGCCAGAACGAAAGGGAATTCCAGGGGTGAGGGTCCTTTATGAGGCTGGAAATTCCAGGGGAGGGGGTCTTTTTGAAGTCCTCAACCCCCCGGTTCGGTTTAAAAATGCTCCAGTCAATCAGGAGCGAGACAAATTTACCAATGAACCGTCGATCAGGGTTCGAAATAAAATTATTATAAGCCGACTTCGTCTTTTTTCTTTGCATTATTCGTTGACTAAACAAAGATTCGAGATCTCAAAATGTTGATATGCACACATATAATAACAAAATCAAAGACAACTTTCGCCTGCCAAAAACAAGAACTAACTGGGGCAGGCGGACAACCTTATTATTATAACCAATAGGAACGTGTAACTGATTTACTTAAACTCACCTGAATGACACTTTTGTTGTAGCAACCGCCGCTGCAAGGATGAACTTATGAAATGCGTCTATTCTTCCCGAGGGAGACGGCTCCATTGCAGGCCAAAGAAGTACCTCCGAGTCTACAATTGTCCTGTATATGAATACAAATACCGATTCCGATGCATCAAAGTCCATGAGCATAGATGCGCACGACGAGGTAATGGTTATCGTTGCTCGTTCGGGTACTCCTGGCGCTGGTGCACAAGGAGCTTCATAAAACTAAAATAAGATGTCGAAACGAAAAGTCAAGGTCTGGAGGAAAACGAATTTCGAACGCATTTACCATTAAGAATCTGCCCTGGCGAGCAGAGGTTTCTTTGTGTCGTTTTTTTTTACTGCGCTAAACAATTAAGGGCAGTCGGCTGTTAGTTTTGTTGACAAGTTTTCACGTTTCGTTTTGATGGTTTTGTGTCACCTCAAAAAGCATGTTGTCCGAAGGTAGGGTCATAAGGTTGTCAAGGAATGTCACAACAAAGTTTAAATTCACGAGCTTTTCCTTGACATTACGAACTCGCGTTGACAGCGTACTTTTCAGAAACTCATACAACTATTATAGCTGCTCCACATTTAAATGGAAAGCGCAGTACCGTCTAGTCAAGTCTCTCTGGAAATACCAGACATTTGAACAACTTCTAGAAACTGCTACATGATAAAACAGGATAAAAGGCAGAAAGAAGCGTCTGCTCGCAGTGTATGTAGAATCTTATACAAGTCTTTGGCAATGTTCTTGATGTTAAAGTAGCGTTGTGTAAAAACCATAGACTGCTGGCAGCCCCTTCTTCGGCGAACGTCCGTAAATCGAGGGAAATGTTTTTTTTTTCCCGCGGCGCGCTTGACTTGTTTACAGTAGAGAAAGAGACGGGCCACGGGGGGAAACTCACTTTCCGTCTCTTCCTCTACTGTAAACAAATCGAAGCGCGCCGCGAGTGAAAAAACATTTCCCTGGATTTACGGACGTTCGCCAAAGAAGCAAGCAGTCTATTATAACCATAGTTAATAGAGTTGAATGGTTAGGAAGCTCGGGAAACCGAAAATGCCGAAATATTGGACTGGATATTGAGAGGGGCATTAACAATGCACATGCCTAAATCACGCTGACTCCAACTGGCTGAATTTTGGTTTCGTACCGTCACGGAGCACGAACAAAAGAACCCCTCTGAAAAAGTGAGCAAAGAGATCATAACATGGGGTTAGATTTCATAATCATTCAACTCTAACTATGGTTAAAACAGTAGACTCCGACTGTGTAATATGAAATTCGAATGCAATAAGGATGTTCTTTAGTGTAGGTTATATGAATAAAAAACGATCATTTCAATAGCTTGTTGTGTTTTATGGCATTCATTGTTTGTTCAAAGTAGCCTACGTTGTATCCCCTCTCACCGAAAACATCTGTACGAGGTCGGGATACCCGGTTGGGGGCTCCCCTTTTTTTGAAGCGGGGGTGCTGGTCGTTTTTAGGCTTTAAAATCAGGCGTACCTTTAAGGGGGTAAAATTCGTCATTTGGGCTGCCCTTCACGCACATGAATAATAATAATAATTTCGTCATTTGTAGCGCATGAAGAATAAAACCAACAGGCTTTTTTTACTACACGCAGAAAATAAAACTTTATCTTTTCTCTGAGGCTTGATGATGAAATGCGTTTATCGAAGTAAGGGCGCGTTTCGCCATGTTGCAAAAGTGTCCCCGGAGACCAGGAACTTTAACAACGACCATGTCCCTGGTGACCGGGAAAATAGTAACATTTAACACTTAGTGAATGTTAAATTCCCCGCTCTGTCCCGGGGGTCGGGGGGCCGTGATGTCAATTGACTGGAGCATTAGTTGGAGCAAAATGAAAGTTTACAAAGCATTATTAGAGATGCCTCGACTCGATCTCGTGCAATCTTAGAAGTCTCTACAGTTAACTCTCGTTATTGCGGACACCCTCGGGGGCAATTGGTGTCCGTAATAGCGAGAGTCCGTAATAGCGGAGTGCGAGGAAAAAATCATACTCCGTCATTGAAAAGTTATAATAATGGTCAAATATAATGATAACAGTGTCAAACTGAGATGAAAACTTTGCTGAACATTGAACCATTCTTGTAAGGAAGCTGGTAGATAACAATGGAGTTTGTGTATTGTTTGGTGAATAACAAACAGTCCGCTAATTCCTGGTGTGTCGAAGAGCGCTGCAACAGGAAATTGGGGAAAGTCGGATTTGTTATTTAAAAAAAAAAAAACCTGCACTGCTTGCCGTAAGCAAACAACAGTGTCCTCAATAACGGGAGGAAAAACACTTGAAATGTCTCCTTGGGGGAAAAAAGGTGTCCGCATTTCCCTAATAACGAGAGTCCGTTAAAACGAGAGTTGATTTCAGTCATTCCTCTAAATTTCGCCGGGGATCTACATAGCTTTGTCCGTAATAGCGGGGTGTCCGCAAGGCGAGAGGTGACTGTATTAACTATTTTGAAATTCAACTTTTACCTCTGGAAATAGGAAAACTGCGGTGTTTTTTAGTAGGGGTAGGAGATCTACCGACTAGTTCCAACACAAGGCTCTGTACTGATACACCAAAGAGCACTTAGATAAGAAATAGAATGTTGAATCCGAACATCTTCATAGTAGCGAAAATCCAAAATCCGGTGACCAAAAACCCGAGCTGATTGCTATAAGCATACCAATTTCGCAAAATGCTAATATAACAGGAGAGCTTGAAAAGTCGTAATTTATTGAAGTGATCAATTGTCGTTTTGACGGCGCAATAATTTAAGTGATATCTCAAACCAAAAGATTAAAAGAAATATCCACGAAAAAAGAATCGAGCACACTGTCACGTTCTAGGGAAAAAAAATTCGAGCAGCATGACAAGACGCGAAAAAAATATCGAGCCAAAACAAATTAGCCACTCCCCCGGCCCATCAAATATCAAATTGTCCGTCCCTAAGACGTTCCAGAGTCATTGCTCCTGTAAACGCAAAGAGAAGACGTCGATCGAGCATGCGGGCGTTATTCCACTTTATTCCGATATCAGACAACTGCCAACGACGCATTCCTTAAAATGAATACTCTGCTCTTGATAATGTATTCGGACATGAACTCCACACATTTTTTCTTCCTGAATTCTAGTCCCCAGAAACCCTAGCGCGCCGCCTCATTCTTTTCCAATTCCCCTGAGTGCTCCTTTTTTATTTACCAAGAGACTGGGAACGAATCTGGAGAGAGAATTGTCATGTACAGCTATCTTTTCTAGTCAAAGGATGCTATGCGCAGCGTCACGAGTCGCAAATCACTCTCTGAAGCAATATTATCGCACTTTCAGGGAGGGGGAGCCAAGAGCTATTGCTCCTTTCCACTTTTCCTCTTGAATTTTATATTCTAGTTCATTTTTGGGCCAAGACGTCAATAGACAAAATGGGCCTACACGATAAGCGTTTCATCCAAAATCTGCAAGTCTTGACAAACTTTTCAGCAATTTAGAGTTATAAATAAGCTAGAGCATATAAACTTCTAGAATTCCAAATATGATATTACTGTAAGTAAGCCGCAGCGAATAACTCTCTAAATAATGAGACAAACAGTCTCTATAGCGAAAGAAGCAAATCCATATTATATGACATCAGGGGCCAACATTCTTTACTTGAGCACGGATCAGAATGGGCATTGAAAATCAGGGAGGGGCGGGGTGGAGTGGTACAACCTGGAACCTACCACCTCCCGTGATAAAACAGGGTTCCGTTCGGGTACAATATTTCTTTCGACGAACTTGTATCTTCTTTACGTATTTATTTCACGTTACTAAAAAACGTATTCTCCTTACATGCATGCTTTTTTTGTTGCGATTTCTTCCTTCACTTACTCAGCTATCGCACAGATCGCAGGAGCACATATTGACAGTATTTGTTGTCATAGCAACCAATTTAATTTAGCATGCACCATGCTAATTTTTGTTTTTATCGCATTCAAGTGAAAATGGCCGGGGAACATAAAAAGATATGAACAAGTTGCGTACATTTTCATTAGTAATATTGTTCCTCATCAGGGGCCCCTGTCCTCATAAAATTAATTGCCTTTTAAGGCAGGCCTAACTAACTGTGATAGTCAGGGTATCATTTGTTACTATGGGAACGTTTCGCACGATCACGTGATGCTGGTCACGATTAAATGACGGCACGAAAAGCCCATTTGTATACTTATTACAAATATGTGAATGAGTTTATGGTAACATTTTCATTAAATGGGCAATTCCAGAAAATAAAGGTACCCACCCCACGGGCGGCATTTGGAAATTCCGATGGGATGGGGGGGGGGGGGGGGGGGGGGGGGGGGGGGGGGTTTAAGAGCTCGGAATTCTGTTTGCAAGGGGGAGTTTTCGAAGCTGGATTTCTTTAACCTGCCCGGAATTCTATATGCATGGGGGGGGGGGGGGGGGGGGGGGGTAAACCATTTTGGAAATTCTGGATGCATGGGGGGGTCAAAAACTAGTGCCGCCCGTGGGGAGGGTACCTTTATTTTCTGGAATTGCCCAATGTTCCCCACTTATCTTTGAACGTTCAAAAAGAAGAATAGTCCAGTTTCGAATTCTGTACTCTACCGAGGAATAGGCATCGATGGCGCATAAAACGTACAGTGGGAGCCTCAATTTGAAGCCGAAAAAGTCGTGAATACCTACGAGTTTTCCTCAAGTTTGTCTATTGTCTCAATTCAAGCTTCTTCAGTTTCTCGTCGGTATTCACAACTTTTTCGACTTCAAATTGAGGCTCCCACTGTATTTATGCGCCTTCGATGCGTATCCAGCGGTTCTTAATTTGGTTGCCATCATGGCAACAAGTGCCGTTTTCATATGTCGGGAACTGACTGAGACGGAGGGGAAACAAGCCATCGCCGATCATTCCCGACAGTCCCGGTTCATGTTTGGAAGTTGTGCATGATTGTTTGTTTCTTAAAAAGATGTCTAGTATCCTCTTCAAATGGTTAATAAGAAATAAAATATTTAGTGGTGTGTGTGTTTATTCTGAGCTGATTCCCATTTCCAGGGCCTCTATTTTGACTGTTGATAGAAAAGCTCTGAAAGCAGAAGACAAGGGGGTGGTTCTGATTGGCCAATATTATGTTTGTTGGTAATTTAGAAACTGAAATAACAGAGAATGACCATATGGATGTCAAAGACCCGACATCCTTCCGACATATGAAAACACGGCTTCGCGGACGATCGGGGACGTCGGAGATCGTCTGGGATGCGATCGGGAAAATATAAACCGTTTCTCATTTTCCCGATCGCATCCCAGTCAATCGCCGATGTCGCCGACAATTCCCGATATGTGTTTCCATAAAACTGGGATCGACGGGGATGGTCGGGAAGCACGGTCACCGATCGTTCCCGACGGATCCCGACATATGAAAACCAAAAACGGATTGCAGTAGGATCTAGAGTCCACCAAGAAATCGAGTAATTTTAGCAGAAGTAGGGGAAAATATTTGACGAGAAGATTCAAAATCAACATTTTGGTTTTTTGGCATTTTTGAAAAGTTTTTCATAGGCAAATGTCTGTGAGAACATCAAAATGCAATTCTAGTATCGAAACCAAAGAAAATATATTTTCAAAGTTCTGAACGAGTGGTTTTAGCCGTTACTGTTGTTTTGACGATTTTCGGATCTGATTTAAGGGGCTTAATGTAATGGTTTATTAAACAATCATTGATAGCACCATATTGGCGAAATACAATGGCCGTTTTCACACTAGAGACGAACAAATCGTCTGGACGGACAAATCGTCTGGGGACGAACAAATCGTCTGATGTGAAAACGGGACGAACACATTTTCAGACGAACAAATCGCCTGTTTTGCCGTCTAGGAAGACGATTTTTCATAGATAACTTGTTCGTATAGACGAAAAAATCGACTAAAGTCCGACCTGAATTCACACTAGACGTACAAAGACGAACAAATCGTCAGACGATTTGTCCGTCTAGACGATTTGTTCGTCTTCTAGTGTGAAAACGGCCAATGATTTTAACAATGAAGAAAAATATCTAAAATTTACAAAATTCACAATGTAGAGGAACTGGGAATTACAATCATTAAATCCTTATTTACAATCGTATATACATCATTCTAATATATCTTACTATTTACACGCGGTATTTAGCAGTTAGCCGCTAGAGAAGGAGAGCGCCATAGCCGGGAAAAAGGACTTCTTGAATCTTTCACTTACTTGTGTTGGTGTTACAAGAAATCAATTCTTTCGGAAACAACGCAAAACAACGGTTTTAGCTGTAATGTCACGAGCTTCAGAGCCTAACAAATGTCACAGACTTGCTGGAATTCCATTAAGCGAATCACTTCGCTGAATCACAGACGAATTTACAGTCCCCATGCTGAAAGGCACGACCGCTGTCTGTGTCGGTGCACAGGGGAGCCTCTTCGCGATCACTTTGAGCGCACGGCGAAAATTCGGAAGCCTTATGGCAAACAAGAAAGGATTCACTAGGGAATTCGAGATCACGAAAATGAACTGGACATCTCGTAACCAGTGAATTGTATCACAACTACAAGTACCACAGAAGTTCATCACATAAATCATAATGGTTGACGGCACATAGCTGAAGAGAAATGCAACCAGCATCAGCATATAGGTCCTGGTGAGTTTGTTTTCCCAAGCTTGCGCGCGCTCTTGTGCTCGACTGATTTGCTCGGCTCCGGCGTGAAGCTGGGATATCGTCGAGACTTGGGTTTTGAGCGCCCGGAGAATACGTAAATAGGCGAAGATAACGATGAAAATCGTACAGAATGCGGCGATGTTGGCAAATATGAACGCGTAGTCCATGAATCCGATTTGGAAGTATATCGAGGTGAAGCCAATAGATGCGGTCCATATCCCAGCGCTGACGAACGCAACGCGTTTTTGGCTGACGTTAGCGCGGTACCAGACGGCAGAGGTGATGGCCAGGTAGCGGTCCAGGGTGAGCACCACTAAGCTCAAGAGGGAAGCAGTGCAGCAAAGGAAGTAGGCGGTCTGGCTTAACCAGGTCATAGGGATGGACCAGCCCATGGCCTCCCGGTAGTGTGTCCAGACACTCAATGGTTCCGATATGGTGCCAACTATGAGATCGGTACATGCGAGGTTGAGAATCAGGAGTGTAAATGGTGTCCGGAAGTCCTTATTTGGATCTATGAGCACCACCAGCACCACGAGAAGATTTCCAGGAATTGTGACCAGGGAGAACATGAGAGAGAAGGACATGTTTGTGTAAGAAACCTCGGCGGGTGCCCGCACTTTGTTGCACGGGCTTGGCGAGAAAATCATGCTCCCAAGAAGTCACAGTCGACTTGACACCACTGCAGCTTGATTTCACAAGTTCCTTAGAAACAAATAGTAGAAGAGTTAAGATCATTACCTCTGACTTGCAGTTGGCAAGGAAACGCGCTTTCGCTATAAAATTGCGACAACGAAAGCGCGCCGGTTATATTTGGTCATGAGAAAAGGGTACCATGACAACGCGTGACGGTTGTGCACATTTGCTGCATTTGCGAGACGGGACAAATGCCGCTTGACCGACGGAACAGAAAACCCGAAAACGTTTTGGCTGTAATCAAGACTTCTATGTTTCACGTATCACATCAAAAAGCAAGGTGCACATGCAGTAAATTTGGAGGTTTTCTATTGCAAATCACAGTGTACAGCATCATCAATTAGCCACTCAAAATGCCCGTGGCTCCATCTGCGTACATTCATACAAAATCCGTTGTGCATCAACGATAAAATAAAACCTAGATGAGGTAATGAAATACATCATTGGTCGCCCCTCAATAAAATGTAGGTAAACTTTTTCCTTGGTGTCTCTTTTCAAATCTGCGGGTCAGTCGGATAGAAAGCCTGGGAGGAGAAAAAACTTGGGGATCAAACTACATTGCAAAACAAATCCTTAGGGCCTGACGATACGTGGGTGTTTCAAGAAACAGGCTCGCAGCGCTTTAGAATATCACAACATATTATCTAGAATTTTTCTTATTTCTGCCCGCCGGCTACTCTTGATGGCGACTGCGATACACAAAATTAGCACGTTGCATGATATTCGTCGAAGAAGCCATGATAACTCGTCTGGAATGCAATCACGTTAATATTTATGGTTAGAGACTTTTTTGAGTGTTTTGTTAACAAATACACGCTGGCAATACAATGAACGATAATTTTTTAAATACGGCGAAAACGGATCTTTTCGAAAACGATGACATCGTACCACACGTCTGTGAGGAAGTTATGACCGCGGGCTCTCGTCTTATTCGCACATGCGCTTAGCTGACGTTCTTGTGCGTTTTCACATTTAGCCGGCGTAGTGTGGACAGAAAATAGTTGTTCCTTTTTTGAGGCAAATTAGCCGTTTTCAAATTTAGCCGGCGTAGTGTGGACGGTGCCTCAGAAGCAGTTTGCGGTCAATCAAAGTTTCGCTCGCACGTCGAAAGATTTAGTTCGTGTTATGTTTGATCTTAGTTTCAGTTCGCATGGCATGCAGAAGGCCTACATTGTTCAAATTTTATTTAGTTATTTAAAAGGCTAAACTAAAGTTAATTACATCTGATACTGGAATTGCTGCACAATTACATTCAGTAAAGACAATGGAATTGCTGCAAGTTTGAAATAAATAACGATCGTGGAGATTTCCGAAAGGATTCGTACAAGTGCTGTATTTCCTACCCGAGGTAACCAATCAATGTTTCATTTTCATTGTAATAAACCCATGATTAAATGGTTTTGGTCAAGTGTTTGAGGAAATGTTCATATATCATTTTGCTAATTTAAAGAGATAATTTCTTGAACATGATCTACTTGATTCCACAAAATCAGTAGAGAAGGCTAGTATAGTGGTATTGTTTTACTGTGATTTTCATAATTCTGCGAACTCCGAACGTCAAACTGCGTTTTGGCTTCCGACAATCAGACCTCTTTATTCAAGTCCACGCATGTTTTCTGAGTTTGGTTTGCATTTTAAAGTGAGAAATTGTGTTTTGAAGCCTAGCTAGCCTCTATGAGATCACGAGATCTATAAAGAATCCGTGAAATCACCCAGAGCTATTCACTAGTTGATTGACGGAAGCCAAACCGTGGTTTTTTGGTCGCGGTGCATGTAGAGTTCGCAGAATTATGAAAATCGGAGTAGAATGTTGGCGAAGGCGCTCGGAAAATCCAGAACCTCGCGAAATTATTAGTCGAATTCTCGAAATCTCGGATTTTAAGAGAGCTCGTTTCCTGACAAATTACCGAGAATGTAAAAGGGGAAGTCTTTGATCGTTTCGATCTTGCATTTTCATGCCCTGATCTGACAGTCTTGGAAAATCTCATATTTACTATTCCCCACCCATAATGAAACAGGGATATCATTTCATAACTGTCCGATAATAATGTACGCTCTGATGTTTGCTTCCATGATTTGGGACTACAAGAGTTTCTGTATACTATATAAGTGTAAAAGGTAGATGACTACTTACTTTGGTATCTCTTGTAGCAGTTCCTCCGTGGACAAACCTACACCTAAACTCCGGCGGTTCCCTGATCCCACCGCGTAAAATACGACAAAAACAAATGAAGACTTCTTGAGAAAAAAAAAATTAAAGACGCGTTAGGAAACTAATGGTTCGTCTTCAAGAGCCTCGACAAAGGTTAACACATTACACACCATCAAAAAACGTTAGTAAGGCACTTTGGATAATGTATTTGATGAGGTTCTCAACAGGTTTACTAATGGATACATTAACTTGGTAATCGATCATTGGATCACTTGCTGAAAATCCAGGCGGCTCTTTCACTTTCATGTGCTCAATTGCACCTGCTTATTATTTTATTTGTAGATGGACCGATAAACTGATAGAGTAAAAAACAAAAATAGAGGAAAAAAACAAAGCTGTTTTACTAGAGGCTCTTTTTTCTTGAAAAAGACAAACAGGACAAACTTTTAGACACGTTGGCATGGAAGAGTAATGTTGTCAGCAAAAACTATAGTTGAACCAAGTTGTGTCAAATGAGTACAGTGATAGCGGTGACAGCGAAATAATAGTATTTGTTTATGAAAAAGATAATTTCTTCTTTTAAACAAGAGAAACGATAATGTTTTATTTTTAAGTTTGTCCGTCGTCTGGGTAAAAGGAAGATGTTTTATTAAGTCAAAAGTGGATGGCTTTGCATTAGCAAAACGAACAAGAAAAATAATGCCCATATTTGTTTTTCCTTCAAACGAAAACTCATGGAAATAAAGCTTTTTCCGGTCTGTCCACTTTTTAGTAAAATGTAACATAAATAAAAGCTGCCACAAAAACTCTCTCTTTTCTGGCATAGGACATACGCCGGCCTTGTCATGAGCTGTTTCCTAATGGAAATGAAACTCTACTGTCTCAGTTCATTTGCATTAAGAACGGCTCGTGGTTAGCCCGCGCCTGTGTCTTGAAATACAAAATTGAGTTTAAAAAAATGTTGAGATTGATTCCTAGATACATTAGAAGGGTTTCATAAACACATGGAAAGTGTATGATATACTTTAATTAGTGACTTATTTCCCCCAAACAAATGCAGAAATGATTTCTATCAATATAATCGTGATCTCAATAGATCTCAATGTGAAAGTGAAGGGAATAAAAAACGATTTCTACTTTCCAGTAACTGTAAAATGCAAGTGTTTTTTTATTTATTATTCACTGTGATATTAAAGAAAGAGGAACAACAGGGAAACCAGTATCGCATCTTTGAAATAAAACGCGTAGCAGTTCGAGTAAGCAGTTGTTGAAGATCATTTGTAATGCAAACTTCTGTGGGACTGTTCGAGACTGTTTTCTGAGCTTACCCCAGAACCTGGAAATTTCGAAACTATCGGGAAATCGCTTTCCATTTGACATCATTCCCGGTTATTTCCCCGAAAAGACGCTTTCCATTTGATTTCCAACCGGTATTACCGAAAAGTCTAGTAAATGGAAAGCATTCCAGCCTATTTCGATTCCCAGTGGAAACATTCACGTGAATTTTCGGTGTGAACCTTTCCATTTGACCACAGGAATTCCCGAAAACTCGAACCACAACATTTTGTCAAATGGAAAGCGCCCAAGATCTATAATCGGAGTTACATTTCGGCCCTCAATTCTTTCAAACCATTATACTGCACGACATCTCATTTGCTTATTGAATTATTGTTTTATTTTATTTTATTTTTGAGAACATTCTAATGTACCTGGAGCCGTTTTACTTTTTTTTGTTGCTAAAAACAGCTTTTAATAAAATAAAATTTCATTAAATTTCATAACAAAGACAACTATACTCATCTCAGTTCTATAATTAATGAAATGAGGAAGTTTTCTTAAGAATTATAGTGTAGATTAGTGTAACTTTTATATATAACAGCAACAAAAAACAAATGTAAATATTAGCAATCCCATTTCTACCTAGATTTCTCACGCCCCCTCACGTTCCCTGCCTGGACTCGTTTTTCTATTTCCTAGGCCACTTTGCTGGTCACTCAGCTCGTTCCGAGCTCATTAGCTTAATGAGCACGGAACGAGCATTGTGATCGGAAAAACGGCAACACCAAAGGAAGTTGCTATCCCTCCTTCTTGGAATCGCTTATCATTTTCGAAGAATTTTACCAAGCACGTGGGGTATGCACCTTTAAAATCGTCAACTTGTTTTAGCTGTCAATCAAACTCAGTCAGGCATGATCGCGCCGAAGGGAGTCCGAAGAGAAGACTACAACACGAGATTCATAGATTGCATGTGTATTTCCTTGTATTTTTTAAAGCAAGTGAAAGAAAGAGATAGGAGCCCGATGAACTTCTAGCCGACAAAATATCTTCCTTTCTGTTCACTATGAATTACTACTCACTCGGCTGGTTCAGTTGCTGGGATTTTAATATGGTTACAGGTCTAGATTAGCAAAGGAAAGTGTGTCCTAAAATGAATGAGCTGTGATCTCCGCGAATCCTGCAGGTTCTATAGCATTTCCAGCAGTTGACAAAGAGGTTTTGTCACAGAGCGCTAGTTTCTTGCATTTCCCATCGACTTATTCAGTTCTCAGATGTTCCGAATTACCGAAAGCTATCGTCCAGCTGTCAGCGAACGCGTTTTGAATTAGAAAGAATCTGTATTTTGGGGGGTGTGATTTGAAATCTCGAGATAATAGTTTTAATTCGAGACAGAGAAAGTACAAGAAAGTACCAATTCATTATTCGTTAAGCTTAACAAACGGAACATTATAAGCGTGAAGGACGTTTGAATACGCGGTCTTAGATTTTTGCATAGATTATTGAGATTTTATTCTTCTTTTTCTCGACAATAAAATGATCGGTTTGAGAAGCTATATCAAAACCTCAACAGTGTTTTCATCAATATTTCCAAACACATCGCCATTTGGTTAAAACAATCTCGGCTTTGACTCGTTTTTTTGCTATTTTTTCAACCCACTTATCGGTGTCTGGAAATCCTGATGGTACACGTTGTCTCGTGTTTGATATATTACTACAATGATTACTCTTCGCATTTTTTAATCCGACTTTTTATCGTGCTGCTCGCGCTGATCGATGAACTAGACAAAGTTCAATGTAATCTAGGGGCAGATCCTAGAATTTCAGAAGGGGGCTGATAGTGAAAACATAGGATGCAATCACAGGAAAAAATTCCTAAAAACCATAATGGTTTTTATGTACTTCCCATCTTTGATAAAAACCATAAATGTATTTTAGAGAAAACCATTTATGGTTTTTCCATTTTAGAAATGTTTTTTATGGAATAAACATCGGGAAATTTCCATATACCTCACCAAACCACACGAAGTTAAAACCCATTTATGGGTTTATAAAATCCATTTCCGTGTTCTCAGTAAAAAACATTTTTGTTTTTTATAATTCCATGAATGGGTTATATCTTTGAAAAAACGGTTTTCAACCAGAATTGTTTGTTGCATAAAAACCATTAATGGTTACCTTTTTCCCATGAATGGATTACCGCTTACAAAAACCATTTTCGATCCAAATATGGGTTTTGCGCAAAACCCATAAATGGTTATCGTTTTCCCATAAATGGATTATCGCTTACAAAAAACATTTTTGATCCAAATATGGGTTTTGCGCAAAATCCATAAATGGTTATCGTTTTCCCATAAATGGATTATCGCTTACAAAAACCATTTTTGATCCAAATATGGGTTTTGCGCAAAACCCATAAATGGTTATCGTTTTCCCATAAATGGATTATCGCTTACAAAAACCATTTTCGATCCAGATATGGGTTTTGCGCAAAACCCGTAAATGGTTATCGTTTTCCCATAAATGGATTATCGCTTACAAAAAACATTTTTGATCCAAATATGGGTTTTGCATAAAACCCGTAAATGGTTATCGTTTTCCCATGAATGGATTATCTCTTACAAAAAACATTTTCGATCCAAATTTGGATTTTACGCAAACCCATAAATGGTTACCGTTTTCCCATAAATGGATTATCGCTTACAAAAAAACATTTTCGATCCAAATTTGGATTTTACGCAAAACACATAAATGGTTACCGTTTTCCCATAAATGGATTATCGCTTACAAAAAAACATTTTCGTTCGTAATTTGTATTTTACGCAAAACCCATACATTTCACATTTATGGATTATTGCTTACAAAAACATTTTCGATCGAAATTTGAATTTACGGAAAACGGCCAATGGAATCCGTGGGACATTGCGCCATTTCGTTTTTCTTGTTGATTTACAAAATCGGAAAAAACAGTGTTTTTTCGTGGTTTTAAACTAGCAAAAAAATGGAAAAACACTTCATTCTTATTTCGTTTTCGGTGTATTTTTTGAATATTTACAGATTTTCTTAATAGAATCATCATTTATGATGATTTACATTTGTATGGATTTGTTAAAAAAGTTATTTAACGTATAAGGCTTTCGCCCAAACCGGAGTTGCTTCTCGGGCACGAAATCAAGGATCGACTCCCGATCGTTTCGTTTTCGTAACTGCAAACTGATTGCGAAACTCTCTTGCGGCGACGCTGAAACTACTTCAAACCAGGCTACAAATACTAATGGCAAAAACATTGATGAAAATTCATCAAGGCCTTCTGGGAAGGGAAATGTCACAGTGAAATTTCGGAGTTGTTAAAGACAATTCCCATTGGTACAGCGAGGGTTGAGGACAAGAACGGCTAGGGAGCGATTCCGAATGGGAATCGTTTGAGCGTCGATTGAGCATCGCTTTAATAACACTCATTAGGTAAAAGAAAAACGATTATTAGATAACTTTCCATAATCAATAAACATATAAATAAAAATCGTTTCGAAAAAGAGCGAAAACGAAAAATTAATAAATCCAATTTCTCATTACCTTATTATTTGATATGAAATGTAAAATCGACAAAATACGCTGATTTACTATTATTCAATTTGTAGATCAACCATAAAAACAAAATGGCACAATGTCCCACGGATTCAATGGTTTCCATTTTCCCATGAAAGGATTATGACTTGCAAAGAGATTGGATTCAACGTTATCATCGATTGGTTGTGTTTCAACAACGTGGATGGTTTATGCATTCCCATAAGAGGATGTCGCTTTTTAGCTTAAAACAATCTGGATTCAAGCTTTCATTGATGGTTTGTTGCCACTTAAAAGTACAAAATACAAGACGGCGCAGCTCAATGTCTCAAAAAGTCGTCTCTGCATCTTATTGAAATAGAGAATTTACGAAGTGGCGCGACGCTCAAACAATTAGGCCAAAAATTCATCAACGGCAAAAACTCTACATGCGCAGATTTGAGGTTTAAAATGCCGCATTTTGGCTGTCATAAGACGTCATTTCCTAGGTATTAAAAAAATCTGACTGTCAACCATATAGAAGTTTACTTCTTATCCGTGCAAGTGAGGCTAACAGGGGTGGCCTAATGGTTAGTACGACGGACTTTAATCACGACATGGACTATCAACCCGAGTGTTCGAATCACGCTGCAACAGTGATAGGATTTTTTTTCTTTTTTCCCTGCTATGGGTTTCAAAGTGGTTTCAACGAATAACCATTCTCGATGCAGAAGAAATGAGTTGGTAATTAAGCAAAACCCGGCCGTTTTTTATTGAAATCCGTAATGGGTTTAGCTCCATAATGTGTAAAAGCTTTTTCCCATTTGGTTTGAAAGCGGTTTTTATGGAAAAAAAACGTTTTACATCCAATGGTTTTCAAAGAAATACCATTTTAAACGTGGAAATATTTGGTAGGTATTTTATGTAAAACACATGAATGGGTTTGCTTCATAATCCATCATGTTTTCTGATTGCTTTCAAAATGGATTTTGCACAGTAACCACTTTGCATTAAGTGGTTATTGTGGAGAAACGCTTCCAAAATATCAGAAATGAATAAAATCCACAGTTTTTCCTATTTATTGTTAATGGATTTCACATACTTACCATTTTACAATTGACGTTTTTAATCGGAAAAACCATGTTGGAAATATGCAGAAAACAGCTTGTATTTTGCTGTGAAACCCATTCCGATATTATAACATTAACCAAGAATGTTTTTGTTGTAAAACCCATGAATGGATTTGGTTCTCCAAACCCATTCATGGTTTTGAATGGTTTTTCAAACAAAAACCACCATAAAAACCATTATGGTTTTTAGGAATTTTTTCCTGTGAATTGCAAGTTTCCTTCAGCAAATACAGTCATTGTATGGGAAAATCTCCCGAGAAAGAGGCCGCTCCTTTCCGCCCCTGTAATCTTCCAAGACTTTCAAATCTGACCACGACGAAGCATGTTGAAGTTTAAGACCTTTTTGAGTTCTGGGGTTTTCTCTTAACGTTTCAGTTTCAAAAGAAAATACACTGATGAAGTTTAAAATATTTATAACAAGGTTTTAATATTTACAGCTCTTCACTGAACCGTTTAAAAAAAATGATACACATTATTCAAAACACGTTGCTTTGGGATTTCGACGATAAAGCGAAGAAAACAATGTCATGTTTTGCTTGCAAGAACATCAAACAATGGCTTTCAAAGACCAAAAGGCCATTTGCAGCTCAACAGTCATGTGATTGTAATTTCTCTACGAGCATATGAAAAGACCTCTCGATTTCCAATGGTAATCAACCGAGCATGACTGGAGGGCACCAAACATTTTAGTTGACTTGTTTACGAAATCGCAAAGAAATTTGACTGATAATGTGGCATATTCGAAGTTAATTGACCATGTTCTTTATGAGCAGGTAAAAAGATTACAGATCAGATACGTTTCAATTCGTTTTTGCTCTCCAGTACACCTACGTAACAGACGAACTGCAAAAAGCCTATTCCCAAAGCAACTTTATTTAATTTAGGCATCTATTTGACAATATCTAGTCATTCCCTACATGCTGCATTATGCTACTTTACTATTTTTGTACAGTACAAATATTTTTACATCGAGCCGGCGGTGCAATTGGTATCTTGCCCGTTTCTTGATTCCCTTCAAAAATTTCCACCCATTTGATAAATATCTACAAATATTTCCCCCCATACCAAGTGTCTATCATCATATAGGAGGATCCTTTGTTTATAGTTTTAGCTCATTAACAAGCCGTGTTTTTTTTTTTGCGGCCTTATGGGGGCGAAGAGGATAAGTAAGTAAGTAACTAGCAGTGTTTAGAATAGCCTGCTAGCCGGCTCTCCAGTGGGTTTTCTCGGATATTTGATTTGTTTGGTGCGCGGGATTCCTGTGTCGCGGGGGGAAGTAGCCTGCTAGCCGGCTCTCCAGTGGGTTTTCTCGGATATTTGATTTGTTTGGTGCGCGGGATTCCTGTGTCGCGGGGGGAAGTAGCCTGCTAGAGGGCTCTCCAGTGGGTTTTCTCGGATATTTGATTTGTTTGGTGCGCGGGATTCCTGTGTCGCGGGGGGAAGTAGCTTGCTAGCCGGCTCTCCAGTGGGTTTTTTCGGATATTTGATTTGTTTGGGGCGTGGGATTCCTGTGTCGCGGGGGGAAGTAGCCTGCTCTCCAGTGGGTTTTCTCGGATATTTGATTTGTTTGGTGCGTGGGATTCCTGTGTCGCGGGGGGAAGTAGCCTGCTAGCCGGCTCTCCAGTGGGTTTTCTCGGATATAAGATTTGTTTGGTGCGCGGGATTCCTGTGTCGCGGGGGGAAGTAGCCTACTAGCCGGCTCTCCAGTGGGTTTTCTCGGATATTTGATTTGTTTGGTGCGCGGGATTCCTGTGTCGCGGGGGGGAAGTAGCCTGCTAGCCGGCTCTCCAGTGGGTTTTCTCGGATATTTGATTTGTTTGGTGCGCGGGAGTCCTGTGTCGCGGGGGGAAGTAGCCTGCTAGCCGGCTCTCCAGTGGGTTTTCTCGGATATTTGATTTGTTTGGTGCGCGGGATTCCTGTGTCGCGAGGGGAAGTAGCCTGCTAGCCGGCTCTCCAGTGGGTTTTCTCGGATATTTGATTTGTTTGGTGCGCGGGATTCCTGTGTCGCGGGGGGAAGTAGCCTGCTAGCCGGCTCTCCAGTGGGTTTTCTCGGATATTTGATTTGTTTGGCGCGCGGGATTCCTGTGTCGCGGGGGGAAGTAGCCTGCTAGCCGGCTCTCCAGTGGGTTTTCTCGGATATTTGATTTGTTTGGTGCGCGGGATTCCTGTGTCGCGGGGGGAAGTAGCCTGCTAGCCGGCTCTCCAGTGGGTTTTTTTGGATATTCGATTTTTTTAGCGCGGGATTCCTGTATCACAGGAATCCCGACGCCACAGGAACCCCGCGCGCGCCCTAACGAATTCTTCTCTGGAAAACCCACTGGAGAGCCGGCTAGAAGCCGGCTATGTTTAGAATCAAACTGTTTGAATGAGCTATAAAATAATGCAGGACCTGAGAGGTGTCATTTTGACATTTTGGTCTCCAAACCCTAAATCTCGTCGTCATTGTCGACCAAATGGTCGCAGTGTAAGGCCCTGCCGGATGAGTTCTGAATACCAATAGAGGGCAGTGATCGGAACATACTTATATTATGTTCATTGCCCTTTATTCATATTCAGAACTCATCATTCTCCAGCTCGACTGAGCAGCCTGATTCTCCATTGTTACGCACTCGTGAAAACTGAGCCACAACGTAAACATGACAGGGCTCGAAATTGCGACCGTCGCGAAAGGGACCAAAACCGTTCATATTGCGACTAAACAGCTTCAATTACTCGAGAAATATCGCCTAATTGTGCGCAGAATATCGTCTGACGAGGGACGCAGTCCCGAGTTGGCTAAATCAGACGATATTTTGCAAAATCGAGCAGGATAATGGTTTTATTATTCAGCACATCGATAGCACAATAACCCTGAAAAACGAGCTCAACACGTCATATTTCCCACAGACGACGGATATCGCAGGACATATGTCATGTAAAGAAGACAGCTATTAGCGTTCCAATGACCATATTTGGGTAGTGCATTGATTTGCTGAATAACAATTCTTAAGGTTTTCCTCCAACTATGCGACCAGAACTTCGACCATTCATAGGATTATTCAAAGCTTCAGGAGGCTAGATTCCGCTAAGAAAATAGCACGAAAAAAGCGATATCGCACGAGTCGCGCAGCGACGAGGGCGATATCGACTTTTTGAGTGCTATTTTCGGCGGAATCTACCGACTGAACGCTTTGAATATACTTGAATCCTATGATATCTCGTCCTCAATTTACACAAAAAAGAGATATTATAGGATTCTGATATTAATTCTACTGCTAATATCTGGTAATTTCGAGCCTTGCATGACATAATAGAATACCCGCCTTTACTACATTACAGCCCATAGTTACTTAGCTGGAGACGTGTGAATCTGTATGGTGTGACGCATGGAGTCATGGAGGATTCTAGAATATTATCCTGGCATTTTTTTTTCTTCTGATCATTCGAACGCCGTTCGTCTTCTGGGTATAAACTGAAAATAAAATAAAAAGAAAGGCGATGAAGAAAAAAGGAAAGCAAAACAAAAAAAACGAAAGGTATCAACACACAACGAGGTCAGAGATCTCTGCCAAAATCCAAGGCTCGCTGACAACTTCAGATAAAACAGTATAAAGGATAATCCGAATAACGTCAAGGACATGATAGTGAGTTTCACTATTAGGTTGCAATATTTCGGTTATTTACTTTAAACCATCTTCAGGCATTCAATTGCCTGAAGATGGTTGATACTGATCTCTGCCAGACAAAGCAAAACGAAAAACCGAACCCTCACCCAAAAAAACGGAAAAAGAGAAACATTACATAACGTTGTCGCAACATTGTGAGACAAGTTTGCGGCGTGTGACATGTTAGCATCTCGCCATTAGCATCTTATCATAACTTCAAAATTCATCGCAACATTGTGAGACAAGTTGCGGCGTGTGACATGTTTCTGTAACTTGCAGCGCTTGCAGCGTTCCCGAAATGAGGCAATGATTCTTGCTGTGTTTTCAAAATTCTGTAATGTTGCGCATTGCAGCATGCGAGACATGCTGAGCCCTGGAAATTCTAGGGGGAGGGGCTGAGGACCCCTGAAAACTCCAGGGGGGAGGGGTATGTCTAAGCTGTGGAAAAGGGGGATATTTACACAACCTGGAAATTCCAATGGAGTGGATATTCAAATTCCAAGGGAGTGGATATTCAAATTCCAATGGAGTTGATATTCAAATTCCAGGGGAGGGGGGGTGTGTCGAGGACCTCTGGAAATTCCAGGGGAGGGGGTCTTCAAATGGTATGGTCCTCAATGATTGGCTGGCAGATACCTACGTACCCTAGGTTCAGGCCCTCTCGCTCTCATTCGTGACGACTCTTCACGTAGCAATGCTTGATACGCTTCATCCTCCTCTCTGAAGACAAACCACACAAAAACATTAATGCCTAAAATTATTTGCGATGTGTCTATACGAGTAACCTTTCTGATTGGCTGATCTTCCCGCCTAAACGCCCACCATATTTTTGTCGCACACGCTTCCGACACAGGAAACTCGCAACATAGATATTTTACTAAGATTCCGTCCACACGGTGTAGTGTGGACGGGGTCTAAGCCACGAATTTGAAGATTACAAAGTTCGCGGTAGTCTCCATTTCTTTTCTGTGAGGAAATTTGAGGAAATGATAAGTTTAGGCGCTATTGAACTAATATTAGGTAAGTGATAAGTGATATAAATTCCAATGGAGTGGATATTCAAATTCCAAGGGAGTGGATATGGAATTGATTGTAGCAAATCAGGAGGGCAGCGGTCCCTGTTGGCTCTATTTAAAAGACGTAACCCCACTCTTGAAAAGCTTAGAATTTCTCCTGGGGTTGAACTTTTTTGCTCTGAAACTTCTTAAGACGATGTGTCCGCTGGAGTGTGACAATGTTATGATTGGTTTGTTGTGTTTATCTAATACGGTAAGAAACTTCTAAAATAACACCATTAGTTTGTTGTTCTACGACTTCGTATCACATAAATCAGTTTTAGACCAAAGGATGGATCGAAATTCCATGAGATTTTAACGGATTTAGGTCACTATTTTTACCGATGCCTCGTTGGCATAGAGATTTATGGGCTACGAACCTATTCGTTACACCCATCGGCAACAGGGTAAAACTCTTCATCTGGAAATTCCTTAGGGTGACAGTGACGAAAATGCCACTTCCAAGGGTAAGGATGAATTTCCTCGGGGAAAAAGATGATAGTCTGCAATTTCTTCAGGGTAGCTCTTTGGGATTGAATTTCCAAAAGCGTTTAAATAGAGCACCCTGATAAGATCGAAAATCTGTCGACCTTTACCTCTGCCTGTCGAAGTCATCTTGCTCTCTCATCATCGCCTCTTCTTCACGTTCTTTTCTGGCGGCAATCTACCGTACAAAGACATGGTTTTAGTTATAATACTAGTGGACACAGTGTTCTTTACATTGGGCAGCACAATTCATCGCATGTACGACGTAGGACGTAGCAATTCGTACTAGCAAGCCCATCAGAGATTTCGGCCCGCTAAAAAAGGAAACAATGGAACCCCCTGGGTAATGGGCCTTTCCTGTGCAACTCCCTTCCTCTCTCCCTCCCCCTCCCCTTCCCTTCCCCACCCCGAGGGGGATCTTACCACCTTGGCTATCTGGCCTTTTTCAGTACACCCCTCTCCCGTCCCGTTCCCTCCCAAGGGGATCTTACCACCCTAGCTATCGGGCCCTTTCAGTACACCCCTCTCCCCCTTCCAAAGCAAGCCCATCTATTGCCGTTCTGCCGCTTCTATCCCTGCCAGTATTCTTTCTCATCTCTAGACTAACCTGAGCTCTCATCTCGATGTCGGCGTCCCGCCGTTTCTTGTCTTCCTCTAATCTCTCCCGTGCCGTCATTCGCTGGACATCCTCTAGCTCCTTCAGCAGCTCTTCTCGACTCTCGATAGACTCTTCTTGCCGTCGCCGTATCACCGACATCTTCTCGTCTAGTTGTCGTTTTCTACCATCGAGTACCTAGAGCAAGAGGTTGGTTGGGTCACGCGGATTTCGTCCGTAAAAGTGGATCCATAAAAGTGAATACGAATAACATCCCCTCAGCGGATCGAATGCGTTGTAACTCATTCTCGAAAATATCGAGTGAGGGGAGGGTGAGAGTAAGGGTTTTCCCTTGCTCTCCCCTTCCCTAGATATTTTCGCTCGTCTCGAGACCGCGCGCTTCGAAAAATCCAAGATTAGCGAACGGACCTGATTGTCCG
Organism: Scolanthus callimorphus; assembly: GCA_033964015.1. Lineage (NCBI taxonomy): Eukaryota > Metazoa > Cnidaria > Anthozoa > Actiniaria > Edwardsiidae > Scolanthus > Scolanthus callimorphus. The sequence goes on from CM066919.1 coordinate 9,290,177, forward strand.
CGATAGAAACACAAAGCAACCGCCTGCAAGCCGGCTATAACTCCCTTTGCAGACATTGTCCAATGCTAGTCCGCTAATCCTGTACTAGGGAAAATTTGCACTTACGACTGTGCTGTCACTTTTGATGTCTAAAAGAAGATTGTACTTTAGAGATCTTACTCATTTCCCCCCAAACAAATATCAAGGACTTTTCTGCCGAACCGGTTATTAGCATCTTTTATGATGATCTCATTCACGTATTATACAACAGCACTAGTAAAACGTGCACTCTGATGGTCGGCAGGCGTGTGTATTGTAATTACACAATACACATACACGACTGACGCCATACCGCACGCACGCAAAAAAATAAATAAATAACCAAAACTAAGTTGGAAAAGCGCGCGATGTTTGGGCTTTTTGTAGTTAGTTGAAGTATAAAACACATAGATCTTATTATTTTCGTGTCTGTACTGTAACAGATGCACAGATGACGTCATAGCGTAAAATGGGCAGTCACGCCACTCGAAATTTATTTTGATGACACGCTATGACGTCATCTATTAGAGTATGGAAAACTGGCGACTAGAGCAAATGAAGCAGTTACCTCGGCCATCAATCGTTCCCGTGCCAGTCTCTCTCGTTCCCATTCTGCTTCTCGTTTAGACCACATTCTGGCTGCCTCATCCCTGAACGAAATACGATGAAAATAAGAACACAACAAAAAATTAAATTAAAATAACCAGTAACACTACAATATCTGTACCGAGAGCCCCATAATCGGATTTAAAGAGAGATTGAATAATTTTATCATATTCAAAGTTTATTCAAAGCTATTAGTTGCGCCTGCTCTAGTTCTCTTTCATTAGAGCTCCCCGGCTCCTCGACTCGCGGAAGAGGCTCTGGTGACAGCCGTAGGAAGGCCCTCGCTCATTGGCTGATAACAATGGGGTTATGTGAAGAATGTTCCTTCTTTTAGCAGCTCTGTATCAAATCTCGCGCATGCGTCAATGGCTGTCACGAGAGCCTCCCCCGTGAGAAGGGAACAGCCGGGGAGCTCTGGGTACGAAATAGCGCTCCCCTTTTTTCCGGCCAGCTCCACACAGACGCTGAATCACCGAGAGCATGTGCGTTAATTCAGTCTCTGTAAACGATATCAAGCGTTGGTCGAATGAAGGGCGTTCCCGTTATTTGGCTCTCCGAAACCTCGTCTGGGTGAGCTAAACATTGCTGGAAGTGTTTTAGAAAACCAGTAAAAATCTAAACCCGTTTTCAGAAGCCGACAGTTTTTCAGATTCACATGCATCACTTGCCTGTACATCATATCCAATTCAGCCTCTCGTTCTTGTTCAAGTTTCAGTTGTTGCGCCACAACCTGGGGGAGATTGGAAAAGTTACCAAAATATTTGGACGTCATAACAAACCCAACATGTTCGCGCCACGTGACTAAGTTCGAATCTTATTCGGACCCCCTGTGCTGGAATTTCATCGTACCCAAAGTTTACAAGGTTTCCAATACGTACACCTTCTTTAACAGTTGTGTCTTCAACAGTTGTGGCGTCTGGGGAGTATGGCACGTGGTAGTTCTCGCACCCTTTTTTTGCTTGAGGGAGCGTGTATTATTATGGAATCGTTCACCCGCATGTCTTACCTGAGAAAGGCAACCAATCAGATTCTACTAACTGATTTTGAGTCGTACTTATACGCTGTATGAGAAAACTCCTGGTGAATTCAGACGTGCTCCTCGCAAAATGAGGCACGAGCGAAGGGACACTGGTGAAATTCAGGCTACAAACAATGGGTCCCAACTTTGTTTGAACTAGATATATACAGACCTGTCTCATGTATTCTGCATCAGCTTTAGCTTTCTCTCTTCGTGACGTCACCATTTCTTTGTCTTTGTCCTCCTAAGAACCAACGCAGAAAACACAAAATCGTTGTGAGATTCTATAAATAGCACACATTCTACAGTGTTGGCTGCAGCAGATAAACACTCTTATTAATGGACTCTTGCCCTTGTCTATAGCTAGTAGGGAATAAGATTCTATAAATAGCACTTATTCTACTGTGTTGGCGGCAAACTTAGTAGCAGATCAACGCTCTTAGTAATGGACTCTTGCCCTTGTCTATAGCTAGTAGGGAATTAGATTCTATAAATAGCACTTATTCTACTGTGTTGGCGGCAAACTTAGTAGCAGATCAACATTCTTAGTAATGGACTCTTGCCCTTGTCTATAGTTAGTAGGGAATGAGATTCTATAAATAGCACTTATTCTACTGTGATGGCGGCAAACTTAGTAGCGGATCAACACTCAGTAATGGACTCTTGCCCTTGTCTATAGTTAGTAGGAAATGAGATTCGATAAATAGCACTTATTTTTTTTTATATTTAACTTATTCTACTGTGTTGGTGGCAAACTTAGTAGCAGATTGAAACACTTTTAGTAATGGACTCTTTGTTCGAAAAGAATTACGCATAGTTATTAAACAAGCTTAGTTACCTTCTGTGCAAATGCCTCAAGTATCTTCAAGTCAAGTTCCTAATGAATTAATAAAATAATAGAATAATAAAATAACACTTTCGTAACAACAGTTACAGGACAAGAGAAGGCAATATTACTTACATTCCCATATTGTGCAAGGTAGTTATTATGGTGGGGGCGTGGTGGGGTGATATTATTGTCTTATTGGTAAGACATGAGTTGGGGAACCCAAAGAAAGGAAGGTGACCTTCCCTCCTCGGTGTAACCAGTCGTACTCTATTTCTTCTGGGCAACTGATTGTGGGATTAACATTTTTACGGCAAATTCGGTTTGTAGCAAAAATGGTATTCAAGAACAGCTTGTGTTTGCCAAGGAGTACCTGATCCCAGAGCGCGATTTATTTTGATCGATTTGACCACGGATATAAGGATAATTTATAAACAACGTTTTGGGTCATTTGCATCACATAAGCACCAAATGGAATGAAACTTTGTCAACGGGGAACCTGCAAAAATATCAGAACTAACATCAGTTACAATGGGCGATGATTGAAACAAATCTAGAAAATTAGCGCTTGATTTACTGAAAATGTATGGGCTAATCCCCCCCTCCCATTAAAATTCGAAAATGAGTCAGAACTGGTGTATAACCAGTTGACTTATTAAAATATACTTTAAAATAACTGGTTGTCAAATGCTCATTGCTTCATATTTTTTCTCTAAATTGAACTCCGCGGCACAATATATGACGTTTAAATTTTCTAGTTATCTTTCAGCTGTTATTCCTTTGTGATATGATCTGATAGCCTAGCTGAAAAGTCAGATTCTATAGGTAAATCCATTGCCTAACGAGGGAATTCCACGCTAAATTTCACGCGAAAAACCGATATCGCTCGTCAGTCGGGATCGCCCTTTCGCCCGCGAAGAGGGAGAGGCTTGTGGGATGTAAGTTGATCCATAATTTGTACAATGCACTATTCACGAGTCTTACCAGAGCCTTCTGTATTTCTTGACTTTTCCGCATCATTTGGGCTTTATGCTGTCTTATCAACACCCGCCTAAAAGGAAAACACCAGAAAACAAATCAGTCACGCTTGTCGCCTTTTTAGGACAAACGAAACAAAATGGCTTGGGACTGTAAATATGGATATGAGTGACAGGTATTAGCAACGGCTTATCTCCGGTGTAATAACCTGTGAGTGCTCACGAACTGCGTCACAAAGCTTCCTTTGTTTGGTAGAACGAATCAGGATGAAATAAGAACTGAACACAAAGGTGTCCTCTGGGAATGGTTATTACACCGGAGTTAACCCTTAGCAACAACATATTCTCACGGCGGCCCATTTCTTCCATTGATCCATCTTTTCAAAATTCCTCTTCGTGTACGTACCCGAACTCTCGTTTCCTCCGCGCTTCTTCTAATGCACGTCGTTCTTCTTCCTGTTGGGAAAAACATAGGACTTTTTAATTAAAATGGAATGGACGGGCATTTAGAACACCAATAGCTGACCCCCGGGGTAGTCGAAGACGTCGACTATACGGAAATGCTACGTTCAAAAGGAGTAGGATTTTGGGGTATACAAAAATGTAAGAATTCGCGTTTTTTAAAGGGTTCGGTAAATCAAAGTGTAAAAAATAGTGACAGAACGTTTTCTACAGCAGCGAATATGCCTTGGGGTGCTCTTTCTTGTAAAAAGAGAATTGAAAACATATCTGACTTTTGGTCTTTTAATAATTCCCGCATGGCGAAAATTTATCAGTTTACCTTGAGCTTTCAAACTCAAACCCACTAATCTGCATTCTAGCCTAATCTGCGTCTACAGATATTGTTAAGTCATATCAGTGAATTCAACTCTTACAGCAAACAGAACGATAGGGACACAATTATTTCTCATATAATAGTTTTATTGACAGTTTTTTTAGGGGTCAATTACAGTAATGCCTCCTTTCTTTGTTTCACTTTCTCTAACAATTTTTCCCACTTTGTAGCAACTTTCAACTTCTGCTCCAGAATGTTTTGCTTGTCGTGAAAGTTCTCTCTATCTAATTTATTAGCCATTCTCATGAAAGAATCAACACGGCTTTTGTGTTCCATTATGTAGTATTCAAACTCTTCAATCTTCTTCGCGGCTCTCGGATGTTCAAGGTTCTCACAAAAATCATCTCTCGAAACGACTTCTAGATTTTCATCTAGCCATTTCGAGCGAATCTGGAATTTACGTTCAAATTTTGCTGCAAGATGTTCTAGTCTATTCTGCCGTAATATCTCTTCTTTCAGCACTCTTTCGAACTGAATTTCGCATTCGTCTAATTCTACCCAAGCACTTTCAATGCCAACGCTGCTCAAATTCGCTCCAGGAACGTACGCTACTTGACCATTTGCTTCCAATTTAGCGTTTATCTTAAAAGTTCGGCTTCTAAATTGTTCTTTTCTTCTCGTTTCGCCTGCTTCTCGACTCGCCGTAGTTCGGTAAAATCCAAGAGATGTTGCTGGAGTTCGGCAAGACTGTTACTAAACCTTCGTGTTCGTCTCAATATCAATTCATTGTTTATCCATTCAAGTAACTGCTTTGCTCGTTCCTCATAATTTGTCACTAAAAGTTCATTCTGCCTCATTTCCTCGACTACATTCCTAATACACTGATGCATTCAGGCTCAGAAATCTTATTTTGAAACTCTGCCATTAATAAATTGGCGGGAAACAAGCAAACAGAGTGTCCGTTGAGGCGCTATGATTTGCCCCCCAGTTGGTATGACGGAGCTTTGATAGAAACGCTTTCAGTTTATCTTATCACAAATATGATTTTTCCCCACACCTCAATCAAGTCGTATCAAACTGAGAATCTAAAGTCTTTAGTAAATGTATTTTTTTCAAGGCAAATTTGTATTAGCATGCAGGACTAAACCTAATTTAAAAACAAAACGCTAATTTAAAAACAAAATAAAAGGAAAATACAAGCAACTAGCCCTCTGTGACAAAACTTCTTTGTCAGCTATGGAAAATGCCATAGAACCCTTTACACGTTTCCTTTGCTATACTGTAACCGTAAATCTGAGCAATTTAGCCAGAATTTAGAGTAGAAATGAAGAAAGAGAACTGATGAATTTTCGGCTTTCTCTAGCTCTATCTTCCACTTTCCTCCTGTAGTAAGGTGGATCCATTTACTTACAACTCCCTGCTTACAATTAGCATTTGAAAATACTTCAAAAGTAATCTACTTCAATCGCTTTTTGTTCTCTTCGTTTCATTTAAGCTCCGTTCAGTTCCCCGCGTTCTATACCTGACTGGGTAAAGCGGCAGGATATCCCTGTTTATCAAAGAAATTCCTAGCGGAGGCCATACTTCAGTAATTCAAGTTTCTACGTATTGAGATTTATGATAGACGGGGTACGTGGGGCACCATAGATGGGATAACAAAATGCGGCCTATATTGACGAAGAAAGTGGTCTTTTATTTCAAGATTTTCTTTTGCCTAATCACCACAGCTTATTGGTAGTTTTATTTCAAGATTTTCTTTTGCCTAATCACCACAGCTTATTGGTAGTCTGCAGGGGGGGGGGGGATGTTTTCATTCTCCACGATGGTGTAGGGCCATTCCATTTTTAAGCCGAACCCCCCCTACGGAAGAGCAAATAACAAAAGAATACAATTAATTAACAAAATTAAATAACAAAATAATACAATTAAAAAAACAAAAATCTGGCAAAATAGGGCCGTGGGACACTTTTTCGAGCTGTTAACATCTAAAACCATTTTCTAGACATCCTAAGGATTCCAAAAATGTATGTCTCGTTACTAGTTCCGGGGGTGCACGTGAACCCCCTCTACCGACTAGACTACTAAGCTGGCGAAACAGAAAAAGCAAAATCAAACCACGTGTTGAAAATTACAGCGCGAAAGTTCCAATTAGTACTATGGTCCATGCTTTTACGTGAATTCTCTTTCTATTATCCTCAATATTAAAAGAAACTTTATCGAAAAACCAAGCTTGCTTTAGTTCCGTTTGTACACGCACACCGTTATGGTCGCGGGTGTAACACAACACTCTAGTTCCGTTTGTACACGCACACCGTATATGGTAGCGGGTGTAACACAACACCAAGATCACCATCATAGGAGGGCAGCTCAGCGCCTGGCGGGTTTGCGAACTTGAACTGTTGTAGCAGCCGACAGAGGAACACAAACAGCTCTGAGCGGGCCAGCACCTCCCCGAGACATACTCTCGGCCCAGCACCGAACGGCAAGAAGGTTCCGCCATCTGGGGCTTTGAACTTGCCTTCTTCATCCAGAAATCTGTCCACGTTGAACTTGTACGGGTCCTTCCAGATGGCGGGGTCGTGATGAAGGTCCCATAAATTGGGAAATACGGTTGCCCCCTTTGGAATATTGTACCCCAAGAGAGTACACGGCGCTGTCGTCTTATGGGGGACGGCCAGCGGTGCTAGATTAGCCATGCGCATGGTTTCAGCAGTGAAAGCCTCTAGGACTGGGAGCTCCTTTCGGCGGGAAAGCTGTGGAAACTCTTCTCGACCAATCAGTTCATCAATTTCTTTTGTAGTCGATTCTGGACGTCGGGGTTGCGCAGCAGATAGACTACAGCCCAGCCGAGGGTGGTTGAAGTCGTTTCCGATCCTGCGATGAAAAGAGTAGCTAGACCAGCCAAGATAATACGATGTTCTTGAAGATGTTCTTTGCTAGACTTGTCCTCTTCTTCGGCTTCTTGTTTCGCCTTGAGTAACGCATCGGTATAGTCACGAATATTGTTCGGGTCAAAGGTCTCTTGATGATTGTGCAACTTCTTTTGGATTAAGTCATATCTCTCATCTGCCAACTTCCTAATAGCCTCAACCTCTTTGCTAGCAGGAATAAAAGCTTTCAAGAAAGGCACGTTGTTTCTGAGTGCATCATTCCCAAAAGGCGTACGAGTGATTCTCTCGTGGATCTCATAGACTTTAAGAAATTCTGGATCATCGATTTCGTAACGTGATCCGAAAATAGTCGTGCAGATCACATTCGTCACTGCAGTTCCAAACTGCCTAGTGATGTCGATTGCCTTTCCGTTTGAAGCTTCAAGGCGTTTGCAGAGCTCCGAAACTTCCTTCTTGATGGCTAACTGTAAACGGTCCTCTCCGTAGACTTTAATAGCGGAGTGTCCAAGCTTGCGAAAGAGCTTCCAGCAATCACCATAGTCCATCAAAGGCAGGCCCGGTCCACGTTTTACATCGTCACTAGGTCCTCCAGGCCGTTCCGGACGTCCTGCGAAAATCCGAGGCTGTCGAACCAACGCTTCTTTGATGGCGTCTCCGCTAAGAACTATAGCGGGCCGGTGACCGAAATAGATACGGAATATCTTGCCGTAGGTCTTGCTTAGCTCCGTGAAATTGAGATGCATTCCTCTGCCGACATGATTTAAGTTTCCAATAAAAGGAAAAGGCCTCGGTCCAGGCGGTAAATTTTCTCCTCTAAATTCAAAGAAGAGATAGTAAACGAGGAACAGAGTTACAGCAAGCGCTGCAAGCTCGATAAACATGGTTGTTTTGCTGTTAGATCACCGCAATATCGATGCAAAGAGGCAAGCCCTCGTTGATAAGAGAGTGACTAAACTGTCGGTGTTGACAGATGTGTATTGAGGCAAGGATATTTTGGTTATAAAACTCATGAATAGTCAATTTTAAAGGCGAAAACAAAAGGTCAGACCGTGATAAGAGGAGGCTGACCACAGGAATAAAGGAGCTGTCTGAACTTCTGGCGTATTAAATAATTGGTTATGCGAAGTTCTGTATATTTTTAAATAATTATCTTTAGTTATCAACGTCCCGATTTACAAAAATCGCGTGTCGTATTTTATCATGAGATCGATCTATACAACTATTTCAAAAAAGGTTGCTTTTTGGATTTTAGATTTGGTCTTCCATCATCCTAGAGCGCTATATTGTTTTGAGAGGTCATACTCAAGCAAATATTCCCATAATATTCCGCGCTACAACGAATCAATCCAAAAGCAACGTTTTTTTAATTAATAGGTGGATGTGCACAAAAGAAGCAAACACAGTTGGAGAACGTCCCTGACGTTCTGGGTGGGCTTCCTGTGCTTGAAGATGAACCGTTAGGATGCGCGAGCACTGGGCCGAGCTCACCCGCAGAAAATTCGGGGAGAGGGTATCCTGTGACGTCACGTCACGCATGTCTTACCAACCACAGGAAGCCCACCCAGAACGCAAGGGACTAGACTGAAAAGAGTTGCTACTAAGATTTGAGTGAATGAAGATCGCAAAAAAGTGGAATTCACATACATAGATGAAGAGGGTACTCACCGCTTGCTCAATTTTTCTCTGCTCACTTATTAAGATTTCTTGTTCTTTTTTCAACATCAGTGCCTAAAGTTTACAAGGAAAGTGAATGAAAGTTTTATTTTGTTTCAATTAATAAAATTACTAACTTTAAACCCTAAAATGATCAGTGTAAAAAATAAATAAATAATGAAGCTCTGTCAGCAAAAAATAGGTTTCCAGGGCAAAACAAAAGTTTCAATCTAGTGAATTACTGTTACTCAATATTCACTCTCACTGGAACTTTCAACAGTAATCAAGTATTCTGGATGGATGGGCCGCATTGGTACTGTTTTGCTGTATTTCATATCAGCTTATTGACTCCACATTTTGCCAAAAAAGAGCGAATTTTGATTAACAAAAATGGAGTGAAAGAACAACTGTAGACCTGCTAGCTTTTAAAAAAATTTCGGCGAGGTAAATTTGATTCTGGCGATAAATTTTCCATTTTCCTCGCTTTACCCTGTTTTGTTTTTTTAGGCGAGGAAATTCAGAATTTCGAATTTTAGGTGAGGAAAACGCGCAAAATGCGAGTAAGTTCTCAGGTCTACAACCGGTATTTTAGTACTTCATACAGAAAAAAATGTTCATTGTAAAGTTTCCTCGCCTCATCTTCTTGTAGCTTGAGTTCTGCCATTTGATGCCTCAGTTGATCTGCAACTACTTGTTCTTCCCTGTCAAAACAAAAGTGTCATTAATTTCACCCGGCCTTCATTTTGAGTCCTCACTTTATACACTCAGAAAGATATGTTTTTTTTAAAAGCCATGTTCTAAACAGTAAAACCCAAGACTTTGAAATAATAATAATAATAATAATAATAGGTCTTTATTTTCATATGATAAAAATACATATCCTATGTTACAATGCTATGATAAAAAGCGAGTTTACAAATGAAATATAAAAGATAAAATGGTAAAAAAGAAAGAGTGCACCGGCTGATAGCATTGCTTTTGGGCAAGCCCTGGGAAGATTTTAAGATAAAAAGACTGCATATTATTTGATGAAGGCAACATGCACCTACTGCAACTTTACCTTTTCTTTGCCTCTTCTTTTTGTCTTTCTTTTTCTATGGCAATAATTCGGTCTCTTTCCATGGCTGCATTTATTCTAAATAGGAATAAAAACAAAAGATATTTCATATCTTTACGAGGCTACAGGATACAGGGATAAAATATATCCTGAGAAGCCGTGAAACTGACCTAGTGCTCCCAAGGCCGAACACGAATTTCCTTAAACGTAGCTTTAAGTACAGTGGTGCAATGCTATGGAACAGCCTACCAACAACTGCCAAGAAGGCAAATTCAATTAAGGAATTCAAGTGCCTGATTGACTTGACCTCTTCCACGGAGACATGCTGACTCTTTTTTTAAAGGTGTCTGCAATCAGTGATTCTTAATCCAGTATTATAATACAGTTTTTTAATAAGCACAGCCCCCAGCGTTTACAGTATTAGGTAAATTACTGTACTTGTTGTGTGAGGCCACTGTGCCTAAATAAAATTGTATGTATGTATGTATGTATTATACAAGCACAAAATATTACATTGGATATTAATAGCAACACTTCAATAAGCATAACACAAAGCGCGAAATAAAATTCACTGACAGCCGACAACAAATTCATATTACGTTTTATTATAGGAAATTAATGCTCGTAGTTATTAATATCATGATTTAATTTCATGCGACCTAAATTAATTTGAACGAGGAGAGAAATTACTTTTAAATAAAGAAAATTAATGTGAAAAGAGGCTAAATATTTCGAAATCAAGGAAATTAACACGATTGAAAAAAGAAAGAAAAGTTTCATTTCAATCTTCAATCGATCAAGTGCTAACAATAGCAGCATTCACACTAGAGGACGGAAAACTCATCATGACAGGTTTTTCGTCTGACGAGTTTTCAGTCTGATATGAATTCAGACGATTTCCCGTCAAAAATCTGTCTCGTCCCGGTTTCACACTAAGATCTCCCATCAAAAATCCATCACGTCCCAGTTTCACACAAAGACAAGTTTTCCGTCCGGACAAAAAAACTAGTCTCAGACTTGTCTCAGACCAGTTTTCCGTCTCTAGTGTTAATACGGCTAATGACTATTCCAAAGAAATTTATTCACAGCTGCTAAATAAAGAACCTGGCCTTACAATCAATTGAAACTAATTCTGTTCTGACCACTGATTATTTTTTGTTGTGTGCAGGGGCGGATCCAGGAATTTCAGAAAGAGGAGGACAGATAGTGAAAACATGGGACGAGAATTTTCAAATTTCCTCCAGCAAATACAATAAAATGTACGGGGAAATCTCCCGATAAAGGGGCCAGGCTGCAGCCCCCTCCCCCCCATAAATCTTCCCCTGGTTTGCCTCTTGGGCAGTAGCATTTAATCCATAGATGAGCTAAAGTGTATTACAAATGCTGTTTAACTTTATTCTGTTACCTTCTGTCTTCCTCTCGTGCTGTTTTTAAATTCTGAAACAAAATTTTCGTAACACATCAAAAATGAATGTTTTCATCTACATCTACAACTCAGATACTCATAAATACCTCTACTTTATCATCCACTTGATCTCTCCATGTTTCCACAACATGTTCTTTCAGTTGCTCAGATTCAATCTATAACAAAATATTCAGTATATAAATTAACAAGAAGCAATTTCGGCAAACTCTGTGCTATTTTTGTTACAAGTCAACCAAATGTCACACTGCTGGTTTCAAACATGCTCAAAACAATTTGCAACTTGATGCAATTATGCATCCAGAAATTACACTAGAGATTTGAAATCAGACTATAGATCACTTATCTCAAATCTGATTGGTCAAGAGCAAACAATCAATTCTCAATGTTGTGTGAACTTGACATGCTAAATGCAATATCTGCAGCAGATATAAATTTATGAGTTTATGTCAGTTGGGTCGTTCCAAAGCCCCTCGTCCATGTCGGCCTTCAGCTTCGACAGATAACACAGGCCTTGGTTTTGCTAACTCACAATGTCATGCTCAACCTCATCCAATAATTGCTTAAATGGAATACTTCTTTATTAATAAATCATAAATACCTAATCCAATATGCAGACAAGGTGTTGGAGCAACATAATGGTCAAGGTATCATGATTTCTAGTACTTTCATTGATGACATTATCAAACCAACACGGGACATCGTCAAATTAAATATTTGGTCAAACAGGCATCATCATTTATGAAAAGAATTGGTTAATTGCATACCTGCCGCAGCTCTGGGGCATTCTGCTTCCAGTGTTCATAAAGCTTTTGCTGGGCAACCTGAAAATAAAATCAAAACTACAACAATTAATTCATTATTATAATAATAGAAACAGTAACTATGGTAATGGATATGTGTACTGTATGAAGTCACTTCCCAATGGCAAAACCATTTAATTTTTCTTTCATGAAGAGAAAAAAATATGATAAAACTGATTATTTGGTTATTATTGGTGAAGAGAAATTAAGAGAGTTAAGACAGGTTATTTTAGTGATGAGTCAAATACATGCCCAAAAATGTGCTCAAAGTAGTTTACCTCTTTCCTTCGAGTTTCTTTGCCAGACTTTAGTTCATCAGCTCTGCATATAAAATAGAAAACATCAAAAGTGCACTTATGTTTCATTTTGCACTTCCACACTGCAACTTTGGAACAGTGACAACAAGGATATTAATAAAACCAGCAATTAAAAAAACCCCATCCAGTTGATGTTTACATTTGGTTGTTCCATCATTGACATAATTACCAAATTCACAATTTTGGATGTTTTAGTCAGCACACAGTTGAAGCAAGAAATACTATATCGGGCCCATAATTAAACTTGTTGATATTTTATGACTAACTGGACTACTAACATTTTGAACATGTCTGCTAAATTTTTCTCAGCAGTAAAAAAAAATTGTTGTTTGCATGATCCATGGTGCCAAAATAAAATGAATTTAATGACTCACCACAAAATGAAAATTGTACTGCCAATCAGAGGAGTAATTATTTAATAATTGCTTTGTACACAATGTATTTTCAATAATTACATTATTATAACATTAATAATAATTATTTTTATTTTTATTTTAAAGAATACTCACTCTTTGTGTCTGCAATGCAGAGACATCGGACATTGTCGAATCAAAATTGCCAAAATGTCTGCTTGACCAATTTTCGGATACATGTATGTCCGGCCAACCAAGAAAAAAGTTTAAATGGACGTATGTTTGATCAAGTAAGAATTATTTCTAGCTCTGCAATGGTACCTTTCTTTCATTTGTATTATTCTTCCAGTTCCCCCAAGTCTGATTTCACGTAATTCATCCTGCAAAAGGTAAACAAATTAAATATATAATATAGATTTAGGCACTGCCTAAAAGTGGAGCTCCCAGTTAGTTGTGTCATTTTTAAAGCTTGGTGTCATCGTTGACATCTCTATGATGCACACATACAATTAAGACTACTTCGTTGCAGTTTCTCTGGTGACCACAGACAATTCTACCAAAGTTTGGTTTGTCTTTTAGAGCCTTCACTTCATGAGATTTGAATTTTTTTGCACATGGATGACGTCATCTGTGACGTCACATAACGTGAATACTTTATTTCGCTCATCTGGCCGGTAACCTTAGTCAACACTACCCAAGTTTGGTTGTTTTACCTAGAGTCTTCCCTTAACAAGATATTAAATATTTTTCAAGCATAGATGACGATATCAAAGACGTCACATCATGTGACCACTTCATTTCACTTATCTGGTGACCTATAGAAAACCATTCCCCAAGTTTGGTTGTTTTAGAGTCTTCCCTTCACAAGATATTAATTTCTCAATCATTGATGACGTCATCGATCACATGACTGTGTTACACAAATATCCCAAGTATGGTTGTCTTAGCATGTTCCCTTGAGGAAAAACAATTTTTTCTTTGTATACCACAAGTATCCCATGTGTACACGGACGGACAATGGATGGACGGACGGATGATTTTCCCTATTAGGTCTTTATACAGAAAAAAGAAAACAAATTATATCTCCACTTATGGCAACCAAACTTGGACACATTCGTCGTGAACAAGGGTTGGAGTGTTAAAGAGCCATTTATCAGTCTCAATTTTTATCAGGCCACAAAAGGCAGGGCTTGACATTCAGAAATAATCATTGTAATGTTTACACCTTGTACCAACATTATAGGTGTAATTCATCAAAAATCTAGGTGCAATTCCACTAGGAGAACACTGTAGAAACTGAAAACACGGCTTAGTCTAAAAAGTTAGTCTAATTGCTGTATGAAACTGTCAAGACAGCACTTGAGAAACTTGTCATTTTCCCACTAGAACTCTCCATTTTCCAACAGCAACAAAGCTATTCAAAACAAAGTGTTATAGCCAAGCAATACCCTGCTAGCAGAGGCTTTTCCGTGACATTTCGCTCTCTCGTTTTGTTGTTAGCCTACACGGTTTGGCTGCCGCGCAAGAAAGCTCTGCTAGCAGGGCAAGTCAGCAAGCACTCAAATTCTTAAACTGCTCTCAAAGTCTTAAAATGCTCTGTTATATGGTTTCTGCTCACTTTTTTTCCTTCTACACCCCCCAAGATGTACTCTATGTAAGTTAAGTTTAGCTTAACTGGAACAATGGGATGAAGGGTCGGTGCCATTTAAGCAAGGCAGCAGCAGTAAGGAGGGTCTCATGGCAACGATGCCACAGAGTACTCCCCCGGCACCGGTCACACTGATTTCTCAGTGGAAATTATACTTACCTTACACTATGATGAGCTGGGGAGGGAGGGTGGGCAAGAGAGCAACCCTTTCCCCAAAGCAAGCTTTGTAGCAAGCACATGGCCAATTGCACAACCGGCCCATGTAGTGCGCATGCGCCTCCGAGGCAACCACAAGCCAACTGGGCCAGAATGCAGGCTTGGTAAATGCTGGAATTCCAGTAGTTGCAAGTTGTACAGGATGTTGACACATAATAATATGGCTCTTCAGCAGCCAAACAAAGCAATTACAGTTCAGCCGTGACACGCAACAAGCAATATTTGACATGGCAGCTTTATTGGCTATCTCATTTAACCTCATTTAACTTATAGTTTTTACTGTACCTCATGATCTTTCTTTTCTTGTAATAACATCTTTGCTAGATTCTTTCTTCTTTCCTCCAATTTTTCTTTCTTTTGATTTGACGTGTACATAGAATCTAGCGCATTCATACTAAAACAAAAAATGGAATCTTGTTAACTGTCCTGTTAAGCCCTGGCTAAACTAGGACACATGTAGCGCACAACATTTTGCGACAAATTTTGTAGCCGGGACACAAAGAAATGTTTCTTGGCAAGACAAGAAACATTTGATGTGTCCGAGACACACGCGTGCGATGTTTCCTAGTTTAGCCACTCGGGGAAACATGCAAGACACAAATGTTGCGCGCTACATGTGTCCTAGTTTAGCCGTAGCTTTACTCATGCCATGGTTTCCACAGGCAATTTCTGCAGAAACCCATCCATAGAGAAAGCTGAAATTCCCATGGTAGAAGAATGGGAAGTGTTTGGATTTCCCATGGCTACCCATGTGAATTCCGAACACTTCCCATGCGTGGGCATTGGGAAATTCAGCTTTTCCCATGAATGGATTTCTGCAGAAATTCCCTGTGTTCTCCTAATGCATGTATCAATGTAAAGACGGAGAGGGGGGGGGGGTCGGGCTGAGAAGGGGCATTTGAACACCTCCGCTATCCCCACTCTGGGGAATTTGACTACGAATTTTGCCTCACCGTGCGGACATTTGAATATGCCTGTGCAGGGGACTGGGGCCATTTGAATTTTGTCGCGCGGACCCTGGGCTCTAAACTCGTGTTCAAGGACTTGAGTGTTGAATGAGAGGTCTGTCAAGCAAGTCAAGATTTCAGGTAATCGTATGCAAATTTTATTCTATTTACCTCAATACCGCTGTAATTAAAATAGCCATTGTATGTATATGTTCTTTGAAGAGTATTTTCGCTCATTTTGAATGATTCCGAAGCCCGTTTCGTACTTCAAGTAGCCGTGTTTGTGCCATGATTTTATCGATTGTTTCTTCTAGTACTGCAGGCTTCGCAGGATAGCGAAAACCCGTCTGAAGTTGTCATAATACTTGTAGGAAATGTGCAGAACAGTGTATACCTAATGTTGCTATCCAGGACAGGAAATCCAAAGGAGTTGTAAAGACATCGGTAAACAGATCAGGTCGAGGGTTCAATAAAGGCATTTGTTGTTTAAATGTTGTGCTTCCAAACTATGATTATTATATAACAAGCTTCCTGGTTTGTAGACGTAGTAACTGTATTGAACTTCAATCTTGCAAATTTACAAGAACAAATTTAGTTATCAGATTTGACAGCTTTTTGAATCCCCAGGTAAGGAATTTTCATGCCATTTGAACTCCTTTCCAGTCCCGAGAGTCAGGAATTTGATCAAAAATTGAAAAAAAAGTCAAATGCCCCACCTCAGCCCGACCCCCCCCCCCCTCTCCGTCTTTACATTGATACATGCATAAAATAACATAGAATCTTTCAAATCCAGCGCCTTGCCAGCTGTAAGATCCTTTGTGATCCCTGGCCACCTACGGCGACTTTAGTTCTCACGCCGCCCCTAGTAATTAGCGCAAGCTACTATAGGGTATTAATATATTTAAGTATTAAGTATTAAATATGGGCATCTGTTTCTGTTTGTAAAGTGAGTGGAAGAAGCTGCACCCTCTCCCGTAAAACTTCTGGGTGAAATATAGTCATTTAACAAGAGATCCGAAAAAAATATTATCAAAGTCTGTAAATATATGAATTCAAAAGTAAATGTCAGTTATAACATGGAATGTTTTATGTTTGTGAAGTTTCAAGTTTGTTGATATGATCGATGTTCGACTTGTACCTTTCACGGAAGCAAGCATCAGACCCCCAAGCTCTTTGCTTTGTAGCTTCTACTTCATTCTTCTGAAAATACCTAGCGTTGCCGTCCCAAGCTTGTCTTCTATCGGCTTCATTTTGTGTTCTTCTAACCATTAGACCCTCAGAACGGCTTTTATAATTCTTCATCCAGTACGGCTGTAACGTTGGAAGCGCCATTTTGCCTTTTGAAATTTGTTGTTTAGGTACATGGAAACGAGGCTGTTGCCAACCAAAGCGGCTTTTAAAGAAAGAGCATGCGCACGGGGAGCAATTTCATTGGCAAAGCTATATGTAAAATAAAATTACCTCTGATACATCAACTGCCGAAATAGCTCAGTTGGGAGAGCGTCAGACTGAAGATCTGAAGGTCCCTGGTTCAATCCGGAGGGTTCGTAGGAGCCCTGAACATTCCCGGGTTTCGGCAGATATTTTTTTTCTTTTCCCCACGATTTCCAAAGGCAGTCAACGAGTTTGCTTTGTTGTTTTTTCTTCTCTTTTAATGTCGATTCCAGACGAAAAAAGAAAAAAAAAAACTTTCAGAGCTAGGTTCCACGTGCTCGGTCTTGTGGAGTGTAGGTTTTGGTCGAGGGTCGAGTGTCGAGGGTAAGACGTCGAGGGTCGAGGGTAAAATGTCGAGGGTCGAGGGTAAAATGTCGAGGGTCGAGGGTAAAATGTCGAGGGTCGAGGGTAAAATGTGGAGGGTCCATTTTTTCTTTTTCTAAGGGTCGATTTCTTTTTTAAATGCAAATTCTCGGTTTTCCCCGCTTTACTCGTTCACATGCCCGCATGTTGGTTCTTGCAGATGTTTCTTCAGACTTGCCGCTACAAGTTTTCTTATCGCAGACATTTGTCAATCAAATCTTTTGCTTCGCTAATTAGACTGCACGTGAAGACAGTGAAGGGAAGCAAAATCTTCTGTTTAACCGTGGAAATCTCTAAAGTTAAACAGCAAAATTCGAAGCAAGCTTGCCGAGTCCGAGTATTTTGGGCAAGAAAAGATTTTAATGTTTTGCTTTTATTCAATCTTCGGGAAAACCAAGATTTCCGCGGCATTTTCGCAACCTATTTCTAGCGCTCACTTCACTAGAGTGCTTCGTGAAAGATCGCAAATGATATTCGACCTAACTTCATTTCGCTTCGTTTTATTGTGCTACCTATCCCTGAGTCTCCTAAAGTTAGCTGTAGTATAATGAGTAGCATCAGGGACGTCCCTGGTAGCATGGAAGCAAAACTAGTAAGTGCTGGGTATAAAATCACGTCGGCGATTGCTTTTTCTGCGCTGGCAGCATATCGCAATGGGACTACCAACACTCCAGTTCATTGCCAGTTGAAGAACGCCGTGTTCAAAATCTTCGAAAAACACCAGTTCGATGAACGTAGAGTGGACTTCCTTTGGTTTGATATTATCTCAGACCAAAAGATTTTATTGTTGTTTTCATTTGTGTTCTCCTGTTTGAGCAAGATCCGCGTGCTTTACACGCTCGGTACGCTCTGTCGAGGAAACCTTTCTGAGAACTCCTGGCGAAAAAGCACAACAAATCTGCCACAGTTTTAGGGAATTTGATTTTGAAAAAGATTGCCCGAAATTTACGCCTGGAGTTTTCGGAAAACATTTTGTTTTATCCCGCTCCGCGAAGGTCGAAAAAGGTGGTAAAATTCTCAGCACAACTGTGTCGGAGTTTATCCACGTATCAGTCAGGAAAACCAAAATTTGCATTCTTTAAAAAATATTTCAACATCACGGGAAAAAATTATTTCATTTATTTGCAGAAAAAAAAATTGGACCCTCGACATTTTACCCTCGACCCTCGACATTTTACCCTCGACCCTCGACATTTTACCCTCGACCCTCGACGTCTTACCCTCGACACTCGACCCTCGACCAAAACCTACACTCGGTCTTGTGTAGAAGAGTCTTTAGACAACTTGTCCAAACGTATCCAGAGGTATTTTTGAAACATTTCTACGTTTGCACGTATCGAAGCGTATCTCCCGTCTATATACGTATGCAGCGTTTTCTGCTTTAATCTTTTTTTTATTATGAAATTAAAACGTCTTTTATACAAGTTTCAGCTAGCTCCTATAGTATGAGTATTTATTTTACTACTGCTGCTACCAAATTCCGAACGTACTCAGGCTCAGGGGCGTAGCCAAGATTTGAGAAAGGTGGGATCACATCTGTACAAATGTATGGTGCCCCTTTCAAGCTGGCAGATTTTTTTCTTAATGTTTACTTGTAGTTTTTCTTCTAAAAAAGAGGGGGCCACAGGGCACACTTGGACCGCCCCCTATCCTGGTACTGAGAATTTTCATAGCTTATGAGTCTGAAAATTTCTTCAGATAAAAATTGCGAACGCGCAACAATACTCCGTTTTTACGGCTCATCTTATCCATTCACTCATTTAACTGCAATATTTATATATGTCAGAGTTACACAACAAATATGATGAATATGATGAATATTAATACAATAAAACGAGAATGAACTGTATGCGTATAAAAATTGGTAGGAAGCTGCTCCTCTTCCGCTGCCCCTGAAAGCTCCTCTGCTCCTGGACCATACTGTTTTCTACAAACGTGTTGTAAATCCATTCTCCAAATCTGGTTTCACTTCAGAATCTGGTTTAACTGCATTGTTTAACTGCATGGGTTTTTCTCCGAGGTTCTCTTCTATGGGTTCGCTCTGACCGGCCTTTTTCCTGCTGTTCAAAATTTCGTCTGGAACATCAAGAAGGCTTGCGGAAAAAAAAGAGAGAGAAGCCTGTTAGAAGGACAACGGGTTTCCCGTCGTCAAGTAAATAATTACTCAGGCAGGCCACATTTAAATGTAACTGTGATAGACAGGTATCGTTTTTGGTTCCCATGGCAACATGGCACAATTAAGATAACTGCCAAGTTTGGGTGCCTCAGCTTTTTTCCTTCACGAGATATTTGCAAAAGTGTTTTTGATCCGCGTGAAGCCTCAAGTAAAATATTTTTCACCGACCTGCAGAGTTACAAAATTTACGCCGTTGACCTATGACGACAAGAAATCCACCGCGTACCCCCCTTAGCCTGCGAAAGCCGACACCACTTAGCGCTCGGGGTCCCGCAAAGCGCTCAAGCCAAACATTCAATACTGATGACGTATTTTGATCCAGATCCGGTCAAATGAATAATTACGTGGCCAGTTTATCTTGAATCTTTTTTCGTCTTATTTGAATTCCTTACTATAAAACAGTTTTTGTGCTATAAAAACTAAATATGAATTAGTCAAATTGGCCACGAAATACTTTTGATCAGATGTGGTCAAGGTACGTCATCAGTATGGAATGTTTGGCTTAGCGCGCAGACGCCTCTTTGCGAGAGTCTCTTTGGGCGAGGGCTTTGTGGTGTCGGCTTTCGCAGGCTAACCCACCCTGGAATTCCACTGAATTTCTCACTACCCTAAGGTTTTTTGAGATCCTTACCATGTTGCAAGAAGAGTCAAAAAAGCTATCCCCGAAGCTAGCACGAACACTAAACCGGGAAAGCCAACTCTCAACGAAAGCGGGTAGACATTGTTAAAGAGCGACACACCGAGGAACTTGCCAATCGCGTTCAGCTGCCCGATGACGGAAAACAGGGTACCTGGCAAACAATTGAGGGTCATTAGAAGGCATCAGTTGGACGCCTTGCAACATACTGAGTATAATTAGCCATTATATCTTGCGAAATTGCGCCGATATCGCAGATTAGTCAAATCACACTAGTGGTCTATTATCAATGCTGCGTTCTGATTGGTTGAGCTACTAGTAGGCTATAAGTTATAGCCTACTAGTAGCGAAAAGTGTCGGACTTGAAAGCCAGAAAATGGCAAATGACCAGAACAAAAACATTTTTTTGGCAAAACAAATTGACCTACTAGTGTGATTTGACTAAATCAATTATTCCTCGAGCCCGAATGGGCTCTGAGTCAATAGCCCATTCGGCCTTCGGCCTCATGGGCTATTGACTCAGAGCCCATTCGGGCTCGAGGAATAATTGTTAAATATTTGTCATGTACAGAAGACACAGCTATTCGCGTTCTAAACTGGCCATATTTTTGGCGGTGCATCGATGTGTTGAATAATATTTAAGCATTAGCGCACAACTTTCTGTGACTTTATACTTTACTGATAGGCGCAATAGAGCACGCGTGATGTTGGGAGAGGCACGAGAACATTGTACAATCACGAGCCGCAGGCGAGGCAATCTGCCCTACACGGCACACATACAATAACAGAGGAGCGTCTGACATAGGTGTACCTTGTTCGTTACGTCCAACAATCCTTGAGAGGGTGCTTGCCAATATCGGTTGATGAGTGGTTCGTAAGAGGCCCAACACAGGAGCTACAAGAAAAGAATGGTCAAGTAAATTGTCATTCAGGGCTTTTGTCTTACTCATCTGCCCATCGACAGGAGCCTCCAACACTTAGTGGCGGGCGCCCGAAGTGAGTAGATGGATCTATTTTTAGATTGTATATTCTGAATGGGGAGTTTGCAGGTGTTGCGTGACATTTTGAATTTTGATCCTAGCAAAATAAAAACACCATCTTTGAAAAGAGCTCACCGAAATGTGTGAAATCCTCAAATTTGAGGTGATTTCGACAAATAAAGAAGTTATGAGCGTCGGAAGTTGGTTGTTTTCCTATAGGTTTAATGTTGTGGCCGACCACATTAAACGTATAGAGAAACAGCCTACTTCGGGCGCCAATAACTTTGCTAATATTTATCCAAATCAACTCAAATTTTCGGCTTTTTCTAATTTCGGCAAGCTCGTTTCAAGTATGGTATTTTCATTTTGTTAGGATCAAGACTAAAAATGTCACGCAACACCTGCAAACTCCCCATTATCCGCGCCTTTTGTCTTCTATTGTCTTTATGCCTCTGGTGCCTTGTAACATCAAGAAAGAGCCCACTGATGCATGCGCGAGATCTGATACATAGCTGCTCAGGAAGGGACCTTTTGCGCATGCCCAACGTTCAAAATCAGCCAATGAGCAATGGCCTTCAAATGGCTTTAGCCAGAGCCACTCCCGCGAGGTGTGGAGACGGGGAGGTCTGGGTACGAGAATGCAAAGGACGGGCCTGCGTAAAAGACTAGTACCAGCCGTACTTACATAAAAACACCATCCACATTCGGTCGGAGAAACCAAACCAAAGGTCTCCCGCAACGGCAAATACGTACGCCAGCTGAACAATGCGCATCTCTCCCATGCACTTCTTCAGCAGCGCAATGGCAGTCGTACAAGCAACTCCATACGAGAAGAACTTGTAAGCATTGTAGTAACCAATAAGGCGTGGCCCAAAACAAAGAGGGGTGCGCAACAAGAAGAGTAGCGTGCTGCTGCCCATCCCAGCCATTGTTAGGAGGTTGATGGCCATAAACACGAGAATCAAGAGAAGATTGTGCCGCTGTCCGTTGTGAGGATCCTTGAATAAGAGACCAAACGACTTGATGCTATCCATCGTAAAGAAGCCCTTCTTTTTGGCATCAGGATCGGGTTTACGGCTCTCGGTGATGAGAAACACGGTGTAGAGTATGGACGCCACCAAGCAGCCGATAACGAACCATATTGGGACCTTAAATCCTAGGTACTTTATCCACAAACCACTCGTCAGCTGGCCGATGGTTCCGGCTACGAAGGCAACGCACTGTATCCCCGCTGTGGAGCAAATGAACATACACTTAAATATATCCATTTTAAAAACCAAAGGGCAGCGCGTGAACGGGCCATGACGGTACAATTTCACCCGCCATGCATATGGTGATCCGCTCATGGCGATGTCACATTGCGCAGTGTGAACGGCAGGCGATCTTATGGCGATTTCATTTGCGATTTGTCAGTCATTTTGCGTGTCCAAATTCCACTGCGATGCAGGTGCGATTTCTTCAGATCACCAACAAACTGACAAATATCGCAGGGCAAAATCGTCGGCCGTTCACTCCGCGCGATATGACGTCGAAGATCGCCGCAGAAATCGTATCAAATCGCAGCTATGATAGCGCCGTGTGAAAAGGCCTTAAAGCTGATCCTAATTTACCGTGTCTAAAACTGAGCTTGTTCCCTGGCACCGTGTCAGCCAAATACGTGCTACACGCCATAAAGAATGCGCTGAGATTTCCTGTCAGTCCTTGAAGGAACCCACTGACGAGTATCAGGTAGACTGGCAAATGGAAGTACATGATGAGGAGAAGGATCCCACACTCGACTGTATAGCTACAAATAAATATGAGGAGAAAAAACGCTGTACTCATGTATAGCTACAAATAAATATGAGGAGAAACACTGTATAAACTGTAAAGCAACAAATAAATACACAATCTACTAACACGCAAACTCAAATTAACAGTGTCTAGATGCACGAGGAGACGCTGTCTTACGCTTTTGGGCTCAAATCTCTAGAGGAGCGCCGGGCTGTTGCTTGTAGAAAGTCCGTGTAACGGTATCCAGCCCGGCAGCCCACTCCCATTGGTGCGCAAAAGCGAGGCAATCCAGGCGCCATATAATCTTAGGCCTAGAAGTACCAGCGCCATACCAAGCCGCACGTAAAGACCGTCGACCAATTTGGGCATTTTGTGACTGTTAGATATGTGAAGTCCACCGTATTATTTTCTATTTTCTATACGTACCAGAAAGGGGAACAAGAAATCCGACCTTACGGCCAACTCTGTCAGTATAGGAGCCCCAGAATGGAAGCACCAGGAGCATTGGCGTGTATGACATGACATAGTAGAACAACAAGCTTGCCGTGGCTGACTGGACCTACAGTTAAAATATGCAACAGGTTGAACGAGTGAGGCTGCACTCAAATGGTCTCACTGAATGGGAACGTCACCATGGATACCCGGCAAAGGGAAGGGGTCGAGGGCACTCTAAAGGAATTTCCTAGTCTCAATCTATGTCTGGGTCCGGCGTCCTGGAAAATTGCTTGAAAATCGTCACAGCCCTTCTTTGTTTAACAGTTACATAAATATGCAGTTATTTCAGTCACCGCCTTGCAGAAATAACAGTCAGAATCTCAAGAGTGTAGCAAAATTGTTTTCAGTTACGCACTCGACATTAAATTGTTTCCATCAGTTAGCTTCCCACTTTTGCTGTACATGTTTTGTTAGCTCGCTTCACGAGGTACGCCTATGTGTATTTGCGTAAAGGTTTAAGCTATTAGGAGGCCATCCAGGAGCCTCCATCTACTCCACAAGTTCGTGCAGATTCTATCCATATGACAGAATAGACAAGATCTTCATGCACATCACTCCGTTTATAATTGCTCACGAGTTTCACGTCCCTAACAGTGCAAGGACAACCTTGTCTCAGGTTCAAACAATAAAAGGGCTGTTGCGCAACTGTGGAAAGGAGTATTAGAACAATCTGCTTAGTAGAGACTGTGGATTTTGAATCTAAACGGAAAATTTGCAGACTTTTATAATGTTGGATTCAACGTGTGCAGTGCGGCGTTGATCATTTCAGCAATCTTTCCTTTGAGGGAGCTGAGTGGACATAAAAATGTGTAACTATGACAGTAATTCCCGCAAGATTCAAAATATAGATTCATCTACTGATCCTGTGCCTCGGACGTCACTATAGGCGATGATGCTCCTGTTCCCTGTTAACGGCGGTCTCTCATGGCCGTGAGAGACCGCCGTTTGCCGTGCCATGAGAGACCGCCGTTAACAGGGAAATGCTCCTGGAGGTTGGCTCCTCATACAAGCGCTTATCAAATTATACTACATTTCCAACATGCAAAGTCTATACAGGGGCGTAGCCAGGGGGGGTTCCAGGGGTTCCGGAACCCCCCCTCTCCCGCAGCGGAACCCCCCTCGCCTCTGTTCTGGACCGACTTATTACTAAAATTCGGTAAATATTTATTAGACAACAAATAAAAGCTCCAATAAAATGTAGCAAATTTCTTCAAACGCTAGTTTTTTCCCGAGATCAATATTTTTGGCTGGGTTTCCTGTGGCGAGAACGCAAAAAACGTCCGATTTATGTGGAGTTTTTTATTTTTGGAATTTTGGAACCCCCCCTCTCATAAGTGCTGGCTACGCCCCTGCTATACCACTTTCTATTTAACAAATATGCGTGCGTATGTACTGTAATAGATACACAGATGACGTTACAGAATGTCATGAACAAAAAAGTACGAACGAGACGCAGTCGAGTTGCGTGACTGTTGTTCATGAAATTCTGTGTATCTTTTACAGTACATACGCACAAAAAACGAGATCTATTTGTTTTATACAACAACAAAAGCGATTTTTCTAAAGATGAATGAGCTCAAACAGTGCGCGCATTTCAAACTCGGTTTTGCTTGCATGCGCGCGCAATGACGTCAATCGTGCGTGTGTACTCTAATAACACACGGTCTGCCAGCCAATAAGAGCGCGCGTTTTACTAGTGTTGTTGTATAAAGAGTCCTAAAGTGATGACATCACAAATATTTTTTTTCGATTTAGCAATATTTGTTCATTGATTTCAAAGGGCATATCTAATAAAGCTACACACCAAAAATGAGGCAAATCGGTTGCAATGCGACCGAGATAAGGCCCGCTGAATACACAATTTTCTTTAACAAATCACTGTATTTTTGGTTCAGTTCCAAAACTCCGAGTCCAAAATACAGTGGTTTGTTAAATCAGCGGGCCATATCTCGGTCGCGTTCCAACCGATTCACCTCATATTTTGCATGTACCTATCTCTGGAGTTGGTCTTTCATCATGCGTGGACAAAAAAAACTGACAAACGAATTAAGTTTCAAATTTGTGACTCTGGGATTTTGTCACACTTAAGGACTCTATAAACACGGTGAGCTGTTCATGGTAGCGTCTGAGTGGAGCCTCCGCGATGTTCTTACCTCTATCTCTAGAAATTTTAGACTCAAAGTCGTGTTCCCTGCCTCCCTTCCAGCGGAGCTGTTTCCTGCCTTACATCCTCCCCCTCCGGATGATTTGACACGACTCCAGTAGGGAAGCCTTTTTCCTCGCTGAACCGGAAGTAAATGTACTGATTCTGAACCAGATGCATCACGAAGAGGGCGAGGCAATAGAGAAACACGACTGGTTCCACTCCGGCCAGCGATCGTACTCGGCGGAAAATATGTCCAACACCCATTTCCCAAAGGATCTAGGGAGGCTTGGGTAGAAAAAGCAGACACGCATTGAAAACTCGCCTGGGTGAACCATCCATGGGAAAAGCTGAATTTCCCTTGGTAGAAGATTTGGAAGTGTTGGGATTTCCCATGGCTATCCATGTGAATCCCGAACAATTCCCCATGCCTGTGCCTTGGGAAATTCAGCTTTTCCCATGGATGGGTTTCTGCAGAAATTCCCTGTGGAATAGGCGTGAAAAGTACACCACAGGGAATTTCTGCAGATTTAAAAACCCATCCATGGGAAAAGCTGAATTTCCATGGCGGAAGAATGGGAAGTGTGCGGATTTCTCATGGGCTTCCACGTAAATCCCGAACACTTCCTATGCGTGTGCCTTGGGAAATTCAGCTTTTCCCATCGATGTGTTTCTGCAGAAATTCTCTGTGAAATAGGCGTGAAAAGTATACGACACAAGGAATTTCTGCAGAACCCATAATGGGATATCTAGAATTTCACGCAAAGACACAAGAATCGGCCGGGGAAGTGTTCGAATTTCCCAAGGATAAATGGGAAATCCATTATCATGGGAAATTCAGTTTTTCCAATTTTCACTAGGTAATTTTAGGACTTTTAGCCTGACGCGAACTTTAAATGGTAAATTTTAGAGCGAGGACATATTGGAACCATATAATATTGCTTTGACCTTTCTTATGCGCTCGTGCCAAATGAAAACAGACATTCGAAAATATGACAAGGTTATGATTTACTATATAATCCCTACATCAAAATGAGTGACATTTCCATACTGTTAAAACATAATTAATTAACAATTTGGAGATCCTTAGTGCGTTTGCGTAAACTTTCGTGATGTCGCACAAATTCGGCGACAGAAGAAATTGAAAATCTTGATAGTCATGAACGAAATCACTACAATGACGAAACAAAATCAGACAGCATGTATTTTCATTTTTATGTCAACACGTAACTGGAAATATTGTTTCTTGTCAGAAACGTACGCAGCTACAGGCCTGCGGGCACAGGAAGGCACATTTTTGGAGGGACTGTGGTACAAGTACTGTAGTGCTCATTCATGGGCTTTGGCTTCTGTAATTTGCAAAATCATACTATGCCCGATCTGTGCCTATACAACTTTTAAAAATCCTGCGTAAGCCCCCGCCTGTCTGTGTTCTTTAACTTTATGGAATACCCGACTAAGTAAGTACCCAGTGCTCGGCTTTTTTTTCTGAAGTTGTAATGCATACATAATCGTGCTTTGTTTACTGGTATGCTGATCTGGCATTAATTTGCTTCGAACTTCGTATTCTAAGCGCTTTGGTTTGATAAACGGAACATTTTTTAAAATTCCATCCCATGACCATAAGGCTGCATTCATTATGTATACTACAGGGAGGGGGGGGGGGGGGGGGGGGGGGGGGGGGGGGCAGAGGATTTGAGGGGGATCTTATAATTTAGGAACTGGAAAAGGGGGATGTCAAGTTTTTTTCATAACATGAAGGGGGGATGCATATTTTGTTGAGGTATTATATATATTTAAGACAAGTTGTGCAGTTTGATAGTAATGACGGAAGGCTCAATTGTTGAACACCGAGTTTGAACCTCCTGAAGAAATATCACTTGCATGCACTACTATTCTCATGTATTTACCCTCTGTCGAGCTTCGCGCGCATGAATTATAAACTTAAAAAATCGTAAAGGCCTTCTTGTTTTACCACAATTCCTCGAGGTCCTCTTCAGTGACTTTTGTCTGCCAGACAAAACGCCTTTGGACTTTTGATTAAGTCTTGTAGCTTCGTTGTCAAAATTGCGGCGCGCTTCGCGCGCACAATAGAAAACAAACCAAACAATCAAATACAAAATAAATGATACTCAGTCTATGTAGTAAGGTTCCAATCGAGGAGCGCACCAGATCACTTGGTAGAAAGTCACTACACACAAAAGTACAGCCACCTGGGACTTTTATTTGCATTTTTACGCTTTTGTATTGTTTTATCATTGAGCCTTGTTCTGCATCTTTTGAAAAATGTTATTGACGCGACCCTACCTCGACATATAAATTGAAAAAATGTGTTGGGGGGGGGGGGGGGGGGGGGCATGTTTTTTTTCCTTTTGACCAAGAGGCAAGAGGGGGGATTCGTAAAATGTATGTTGTGCCTTGGGGGGATCTGCAAATTTTGCATTGTCAAAAAAAAATCCTCTGCCCCCCCTGTAGTATACATAATGAATGCAGCCTAAACAGAACAAAACGTTACCGAGGCAAGTTAACCACTCAAAGATAAATTACCAAAAATACTCTTTTTTCAATAATTTGGAATTGTGAAACAGTAACGGGCCTGCATTCTTACCCCAATTAGTCCAAATCTACAGAAAGTCGAACTACAAATCTCGGGGACTAGAACACCTTCTTACAACAACTGTGTATTGCATCTTTACTCGAGTTTCGGCGCCAGCGCGATAAATTCGTGAAAAAGGTATTTTCGAATATATTAGGTGAAGCTTTTCTGACCCGAGTTTAGGATTGGAGAAAAACGGAGGCCGAGCGGACGTCTCTGGCCTTATTTTAAGTTGGAACTTCTTCTTGTTCGTTCCTGTCTTTCACATCTTTCGTCCCAGACTATTGTGTGGCAATATTAAAACAGCGACCCGTTTCTACTTTTATCCAAAAACCCTACCTTAAGCGAAGACGAATACGAAAGTATGTTTTTTTTTTCACTTACAAATTACAACTTTTGTTTTATACCAAGTTATACCACGGGAAATAACATAACACCCTGCTAGCTTTTATTCTAGCAAAGTTGTTCGCGTGACTCTGGTATTTCGCGTGGTTCCAATCAATGCAACCACGCGAAATACCAGACACGCGAACAACTTTGCTAGCTGATAAAATAATAAAAGACTGACTGAAATAAACCTTTGCTAGCAGGGAATGTAACTTTTTATTATAGTTTTACACACTCACTCTTCTTCTTCTTCTTCTTGTTCCCTTTTCTGGAGATTTGTCTCCACTAGGGCGTGTCTATTGTATCTAATAGACACAGGAACCTTGTCCTGTCCATCATTATTCTCCTGATCTGTTGTGCATCCATTTGAACATATTTCTCTAGGTTAGTCCATTTGGAGCACGTTCGTCAAAAAGTATTTGTTTTCTGACATCACCATTGTCCATTCTACATATGTGGGCCAGGTACTTCAAGTGCTGTTGGACGCAGAATGTCCTTATTGGCCGGGTACCGTAATGCGCCGTAGATCCGCGTTAGATAGCTTGAAACGCCATCCCTTATCATCTTCAACCTCCTCATTACTGTCGTCCTTTATTCTCTTGTATCCCCCTTCACCATCCGTCTCAAAAATCCATGCCATACACTTTCAATCTTCGTCTGCTCTTTCTCTGTCAACGGCCATATCTGCACGCTATAGAGAAGTCTGGAGCGAACGCATGCATTCAGAAACTTAGCTCTGGTTGACATCGTTATGTTATGATCTGTCAGGACATGCTTGAGGTCATTCCATTTTCGAATGCCGAGCCAATTCTCAGGCCAAGCGACTTAGCATTATCATTTGTGTTAGTGACTGTATATCCCAGATATCTGAAGCTTCTAACGTTTTTTATTTTGATGTTATTTACTTGAAGGAGGGTATCTCTGTTCTGAACATCCTCTTCTACGTTGAAAGCCATCGTTTCAGTTTTTGAGTATGACATTTGAAGGCCAAAGCGGGTGAAAGTCTGATCGTATATATTGAGGATTGTTTGCAGCTCCTCGATAGAGTCTGCAAATATAGCTTGATCGTCAGCATATAACAGTTCCGTTATTCTGCTCTCACCTCTTGCTTTTGATTTTCTCCGGAGTTCCCGTGGAGAAACCTCATTGGGAATACAATACTTAAAACTGAAACCAGTTTCAGGGTATAGCCTTAGAACCTCGTGGCGGGCTATCCTAACGACGAAGTCCATGTACACATTGAAAAGAGTCGGAGACTCCATGGCCCCTTGTCTGCATCCGGCCTTGGTGTCAAACAGCTTAGTCGAGCCTTTGATGAATGCACTGGTATTAGTATATAAGGCTCGAAGGACTGCTATTATTTGGGGACACTTAAACCTGATTTCAAGGCATTTCATCAGTGCATCCCGTGGTACCCAGTCGTATGCAGCTTTCAAATCAATGAAGGCTATAAATAACGGACTCCTGGACTTGCGAGACTTCTCAAGGACTTGTCGTAGTATGAAGATGGCATCAT
Organism: Scolanthus callimorphus; assembly: GCA_033964015.1. NCBI lineage: Eukaryota > Metazoa > Cnidaria > Anthozoa > Actiniaria > Edwardsiidae > Scolanthus > Scolanthus callimorphus. Next base: position 9,320,205 of record CM066919.1, read on the forward strand.
TAGTCGATCTATTTTCACGGAAGTCGTACTGTGATGACAGTAGAATGTATTCATAAGCATCCCGCAGTCTGTCAACGATTATTGCAGATATCACTTTGGATAGAGTTGAGATGATACTAAGTCCTCTGTAATTTTCTGCTAGTGATCTCAGTCCGCGTTTATAGATACATGTGATGCTTGCTGTGAGCCATCGTGCAGGTACTTGGAGACATGTCCACACCAAATTCACTAAGACTACTAGGTATGTCAGAAGGTGCTCTGATGAAGCATATTTCAGATGTTCAGCATGGATTTCATCCGTACCCATACATTTACCATTCTTTAGCCTCTTCATTTCCGCTCTGATCTCATCTCTTCCTGGAACTGATATATCAACCTTGGGTAGGTCCTCTGGTGGTAGTACATATGGATAATCCTCTGGATGTTCTAGCTCAGGCTGTTGTTCGTAAGTCCGTGGACCAAAGTGTTCAGCAAAGTGATCCTCCAACTTGTTAATTGGTACCAGTATTTTGTTAGATTTTTCCAATGACGAGTGCTGTTTCATCAGCCTGAACTCTTCTTCGGCATTCCGGTGTTCGCTCGCTATGTTGATCTTCTCTGCCTTGGTTTTAAAGTAGTCATTTTTCAGCCTAACACGAAGTTTCTTTATTTCATCACCAAGGGTTCTTTTCTTCATGGGGTCTCTCTCTTCGTGTTGTTGTTGTAGGAGAAGTTGGTAATCTTTATCTACCATGGTTTATCAACTGTCCTCTTCTCTACTGGTGGAACTGTATCTTTAGAGGCTTTTTTGATAGCATTGATGATGGATTTTTCCACGTCATCTATGTTTCGTGAGTCAGGTTGTTCCCTCATAAGGTCGTCAAGCTTGTTGTTATAGTTAGCTTGTACCACTGGATCATCTCTGAGATGTCTGACGTCCTGTTTCGGTTCGCGTGGTGGGTTCCTCATGAAGATGTGCCGTAATTTCTTCTTTGTTGGGAAACGAGCTAGCATTACGACTACTCGGTGGTCAGACTCAAATGGATGGCTCTGCATGGGGTATACACGGCAGTTTTTGTAGCGCGTTTCACAAACCATTCGGAGATAATGTAGTCAAGCCTCCGCTTATAACCCAAGTTGGACACAAACGACCACCTGTGATCGTCAGATTTCGTGGCGAACATCGTATTAAGTATGAATAAGTTGTTGTTTCTGCTGTCTCTAATAACCGTGAACCATTGAAGCTGGTAGGTTCTGGGTCATGGAACTGGCCGATGGATTGCCATTTACTATGTTCGCAGTCTTTTCCGATTGTTGCGTTGAAATCACCAGCGACGATGACCTTGAATGATGGGTTTTCCTTTTTGACACGTTGTATTTCCTTGTGTAGCTTTTGATAAAATGCTTGCTTTGTAGATTCTGCATATTGCTCCGTCGGGCAATAACAATTAAGGATGGATAACTTAATTCCATGAACCTTCACCCTCACAATAGTTAGGCGGCCCTCTATTACGTGGTTGACATCTAATAACATGACATGGGGTGCGATGGCCACTGCAACCCCTGCTACAGCCGTTTTCATGCCATTATAAATCACCCGCCAGCCTTTTAATATTGGATCATCAAACATTATCACTCCTTCTCCTCTTTGCCTGACCTCTTGCATGCAGGATACATCATGGGATAGATTCTTGAATTGCATGACATAGTCGGCAAGCTTGCTTTCACATTTCCCTGTCCTCACATTAATGGTGCATAGCCGGAAATCATGACAGTTCTTCTTTTTGATCGATGGCATCATTATTTACCTTATATAGATTGGTATATGAATATAAATATAAATATAAATAGACACTAAAACAATAAATAGATATGTAAAATGTTTACACAACTCAACCCATACGTACTTTCCTCGAGACGAAATACTGACTTCGCTCGTAGGGATAAGATTCCTTTTGCCTTTTCTATAAGCTCTTTCCCAGTATGAAAGAGGCTACTTCACAGACTGGTGCCAGTGCTCCGTTTGCTCACCCGGTCGCAAGACCAGGATCCCCGGGGTGTACCTGTCCTAATGACGGAGGTGGAGCTGGCTTGAGTGTGAGAGGCGTTTAGACCTACCAGGACTTATAAATGCCTTGTAGGCCTAGCAGTAGAACTGAGAGTTGCGCGTCACACAATTTACACCCTCTCTTTACTGCGTTCAACCAAGTAATTTGTGTCCACACACAAACGTGGATTTAGCTAAAATAAATTTGTTTTTGGAAAGAATTTTGGGCTTTTTACATAACGTGAAAATCAAGTGAAAAACCTCAAACTGCAAGATTCCATAAACGGGGCTTGGAAATGAGGTATTTTTCAATTCACTAATGACCGAAGTTATAAGTCTCTAAAAATGATGTCTTTAAATATACTTTAAATCTATCAGAGGCTGGTTTTTCTTACCTTGAAGTGCGTACACGCTCTACGCACCGTTAAGTCCAGTAGTCGACAAAATCTTCAACACTTTTGCCTCGCGTACGTTCGTGCTTAACACAGACTAGTGCAAAAGGTGGATACATCAATCTCCCTCCCAGTTGCATGTCAATCCTGTCGTGAAAGGTTAAGTGAAGCCAAACTAATAAAACCGCTCACGTGCAAATGCTGAAAGAAGCTCAAACGCTCCAAAATGCACACACGCCGGTATGGCGAGGTGCGGGGACCGCGCGCCTCAAAATTCCAAGATGGCGACCGATCAGCGAACGGCCGCCTGCAAGCAGGCTACGTTTTTATTAGTGCATTTTCTATGACCCATTTTTTTATGATGATAGGCGTGGTACAGAATCAGCAAAGTCTCAGAAGAATCAAACTAATTTTCTAGCGAATTGATCATTGAGTGAATTTGTTATATTTGTTATATTCAATGGGTGAGCCTTATTTTGAGGTTGCTACGGCCCTGTATCTATTATAATTACATAACCTGCATATCTATAATAATTACTTATTTATTTATATAGATATTGATGAATTAATACTAAGGTTTCTCAAGTGTTGAAAACTTCATGTCTCAGATGTATATTCGATCGCCCAGGCCACGTTGCCACACGAGACAAAGGAATCGACCGCAAAATGTATTCGTCTGGGGAGGCAGACGTACACAAACGTCGTCACTATACACCTAGTACTAAGCTAATTCAGCTCTTTGCAGAACGTATTCGCAAGTTTGCTGCGTATTTTTGCGGCTTCTTCAAACTGAGAGGTGCAGTTCGATAATTGGGGCTTCAAAAACCAGGGCGCTCTTACATCGCTAGTAAGATGTACAAGAACCTCAGAGCGTCTACTTTGCCGTCTGCATTGCAAGACGGTATGTTTATATCTTCTTGATTCTAGATTGAAAACGTCAATACGGTGTATACGAGTTTTAATACTGCCCTTATTATTAAAACTAGATTCGGTTTGTAGCTATAAATATCCTAAATATCATTGGGCATTATCAGAAGTACGCAAAATAACAAATGAGACAACATAATCCTTACTCTAAATATAACTAATAACGGCTCTGCTTATATTGACGTACTCTGCTATGCTGGATTTATTTGTTATTCTTTGTGAGTAACATCAATATTCAACCGTAGAGCGACAACTGATGGCATAAGTATTCATTTCGATGCATTATCCGTGAGAAAAGGAATCATGCCTTCTCTATTATGATTATGCAGATTTTGTTTTATAAAATCAGTCTTTTAAGACACGCTAAATATTTACATGTTTTGCATCAATTCAATTCAATTTACTACACACATTCGTTATATTCGTTAAGTTACATTTTTTTTAAAGCACATATAAATAAGGAAAAGAATAAGTCAGATTTTGAAATAGATAGAAAAGGCATTAGAAATTGTGCATGGTGGCCAAAGTTTGCGTTGCCAAACGTTGTTGCGCAAACAGAGTGACGGAAGATTGAGAGTGAGAATTGTAATGCCTAATGTAATGTGATGTGATGTGATGTGATGTGATGTGATGTGATGTGTTGTGATGTGATGTGATGTGATGTGATGTGATGTGATGTGATGTGATGTGATGTGATGTGATGTGATGTGATGTGATGTGATGTGATGTGATGTGATGTAATGTAATATAATAAAAATATTATACCAGTTTTGAAAGACTGTTACGCCAGAGTGAATCAATTAATCTTTTTAAAACAAATCTGAAAACATATCTTTTTATGATTATCAAGCCTACTATTTGAATATCAGAAAATCGAAATATGTTTCTTAATTCTTTTAGCCACGCTCTTGTAAATATTTGCACATAGTTTTAATACAAAAAAACTACTATTTATTTTGATATATTATACGTTCTTATTTCCTCTCAACCGGATTAGATGTAAATTTTATGATTTTGGTGCAGCCACTGAAAAGATCTCTCTATACCCCTCGAAAATGCAGTACCGTGCAAAAATCCCCCTCCTCCCCCCTCTCCTAATTTCTAATGTTTATAAAAGTAATGGTTTGCTAGTCCAGCGGATAGCATGAGACATCGCATCTCAAAACAAACATTCCATGATAAACGAGCTGAGCGATCATCAGGGGAGCACCAGATGCAATACGTCTTGTTTCGAACAGACAACACTCATGTGAAGGCAAAGAGACGGAATGCCAATGAAATACCAAGAAAGTACCCGTGAGTACAAACAAAAAGCAGCAAACTGAACTCCCTGTCTAGCACTCTATCTAAAAACTGTAGCATAGCTTCAATTTCCGACTCTGGATCTTGAATCCAGGTCACTGTATTAATGGGCTAAAAATTGAACAATTGGGTAAACACCAATGTCAGTCAATCGATTAAAATCGAGTCACAAAACACGAGTACAGTGATCTTTATCAACTTTTCCGACTGGTTAATTCCAAGCGACTTAACTTTTGTCTAAGTAAATATATATAGGCTAACATAACCTGTATTCAAAGCTCCCTTCGTTGATTTAATAAACACGTTTTACATGCGACGCTTCTATAATTTAGAGATATATGTTTAGAGTATTTATCAAAAGATATCTTCACTTATCGAGAAAAATGTCTCTCAGTTCCTCATTCTTAGCGTCTAGAATACGAATTCATGACGTGTTGTTTTAATGGCACGGAGGTGATATCATCGTTCTATTCAATATTTCAACCAGGAAGACCTGTTGGCATTTCTTTCGATTCACAAGCACTACTAGTAAGGGTCTAAAAAACAGTACAACGATATCCTTTGAGGAAAATCATAATTTTCCTTTCTGGGAAGATAAATGAATCCTTTTTGCATCAGTCCTTGCTGAACATGCAGCTCTTGACTTTTTGGTCAGTCGCATCGAGCGTTGCGTGACGGCGAGACGGAATGCAAATCCAGGGGTCCGATTTGTTTGTTTTTCGCCCAGCTGAAGTCACACGTACGAAGCTACAACGCACCAAAACAGGAGGTTTCGAAAACGATGTCGCGGGTGGCATTAGCAAAGAAAACGCCCTGAGACTTAGAGGGGGTCTCGCCATGGAAGCAAATATGAGAACCAAAACGAAATCATGGTGAAATAGGTGTAGGTTTGTTTTCTGGAATCATGACACGATTTAGATCGAATCACAACAGAACAGAGGAGGAAATTCAGGGGCAGATCCAGGTTGTTGGAAAGGGGGTTGCGTTTCTGCTTTAAAGAACCAGTTTTGTCGTTTTAACCATTTTAAAGGGGGCAGGGGGGGGGGGGGGGGGGGGGGGGGGGGGGGGGGGGGGGTCCGCACCCAGCGCAATGAAATTACTCCGAAGAGCTCTTTTATAATTTCCGTGAATCATCAAGCCATGATTGTTTAATTGCATGGCTGCTTTCTTTTTTTCAGACGGCCCATCCACAGGTGCTCCGACATTTGAACAGAAGCTAAAAGACTGCGAAGTTCCCGAGGGAAGCGTTGTCAGATTTGAATGTCAGGTCAACGGTAATCCTGAACCGGAAGTGGAATGGTACAAAGATGGGGAACAATTACATGAGAGCGACGAGGTAGCGTTCTTCTGCGACAAGAATGGGAACCACAAAATGACTATACCGAAAGTGAAGTACGCTGATATGGGGGAGTATACAGTGTGTGCAGAGAATATCCATGGTAAGATTACGTGCACTGCAAGGCTAGTAATAAAAGACGTGGTACATAGCGATGAAGATTGCGCCAGTGAGTCCGATGTAGAATACGAGAGTAGCGGAGGACCCGAGGGCGTTTTGATGAAAACCGAGGACATTACTAATTATTATACAATCCAGGAAGAGATTGGCAAGGGTCGGTATGGGGTCATTTACAAATGCATTCACAACAAGAATGGAAAGGCGTACGCGGCTAAGTTTATAAAGTATTCCAAGGAAGAGGAGAAAAGAAAAGCCGAACAGGAGATGAATATAATGAAGATTTTCCGTCATAAGCGTCTTTTGCGGCTGACAGACGCATTCCAGACGCAACAAGAGACGATACTAGTCTTGAAGCTTGTCAATGGGGGAGAACTATTCGAGAAAGTTATAGAGAATGAGTTTCTATACGAGAATGACGTCAAATATTACATGAAACAAATCGTGGAGGGGGTTCATCATTTACACAATAACGAAATCCTACATTTGGACTTGAAACCTGAAAACATTATGATTAACGCTAGTCATCAGATCAAGCTTATTGATTTTGGTCTTGCTAGGAAGTACAATCCAGAAGAGAACTTAAAACTAATGTTTTGCACTCCAGAGTTTCTGGCCCCCGAGGTGCTTACATACGATCACATCTCGCTAGCCGCCGACATGTGGTCTGTAGGAGTGATTGCGTACGTTCTTCTGGGTGGGATTTCGCCATTCAAGGGAGACAACGACGAGGTGACCCTTGCTAATGCGCGGATATCACAGTGGGATTTTGATGACCCTGTATTTGAAGATGTATCAGATGAAGCTAAGGATTTTATTGAGAAACTTTTAGTATTAAAAGCCACCGATAGACTAACTGTTACAAAATGTGTAAGCCATCCTTGGATGGTGCGTAGGAAAGACACTGATAAAGGAATTAAAACTGATCGTTTGAAGGTGTTCACTGAAAGGCGTAAATGGAACAGACGTTTGCCTTGATTGTTTAACATGGACAACAAAACAGAACGGAACAGCAGAGCAAAACAGAACTGACAACACGACACAACTACCTTAAACATAACATAACATGATGTTGTCCATAACATAACATAATGCTGTACATAACATAGCAGAACACAACAGTAGAAAAGAACAGAAAAGAACACAACACAACATTAGAACAGAACTGAAAATACACAACATTAGAACTGAACACAACACAGCATTAGAATAGAGCATAATACATAACAAAGCAGAACAGAATAGAAAATATAGCAGTAGAACACAACATGTCAAAGCAGAACAAATCACATGACAAAATAGTAGAGCGGAAAGCTCCAAGCCACAGATAGACTAAAGCTAGAAAAACACAACAGAACACAAAATAACAGAGCAGAACAGAACAAAACAGAAAACACAACACAACAGTGCAGAGCAGAACACAACAGAATAGCTAAACAGAACAGAGCAGAGCAGAACAGAACACAGCAGAATGGAACAGATAAAAACACATAAGAGCATATTACACAAAAGAATAGAATGAAACACAACAGAGCAGAACTCAACACAGCAGACCATAACAGCAGAGCAAAACAGAACAGTATAAAACATTTATGTTTTCATGAAGCAATTTGATGACCCCCATCTGAAGTACTATTTGATAATAAAATAAAATAACAAATTGCACTTCTTTTTACATTTCCTTCTTTACTTTTCAAAAATATATTCCATCCTTTCTTTATGCCAAATGAAAAAAAAAATGTTTGCAGCTAGAATCAAATCAAAGTGTTCACCATAAACAGCATACTGTCGCTATAATTGTGTATCATAACATTAAATATTGAAGCTATATTATTGTGAACTCTACTGGACTGATTTGAGCAACAAATCTTTGAAGATTTCCAAGTTAACTTCCTCTATGAGCCTCACATTATGGTCTTTTTTGAGAACTCCCCTCCAATCAACAACCATTTGACCCCTGGTGACTTTGCCCTCTAACTCAATTGTGGCATGCACCATTTTTTCCTTAGTGACAATATCTGGGCAAAGAGCAACTGCAACACAGAATGGGTCGCAAGTAAGCCATGGCCCTCCTTTTTCAAGATCAGCAATCTTGGTTGAAATTCTTTTGAGAAACTGAGCTTTTTGTGTTGGCAGGCTTGTGTAATGTTCAAAAAACTCCCAGCTAATAGGATGATCAAGGCAAAACTCCCATGACACCAAAGTAATAGGGCATTTGAACTCATTAAGTACAACATACGCTGCCTCAGGATCTGCTCCAAAATTGAACTCTGCAGAAATAAAATGGTTTCCAATACCATGTTTGTTACCTCCCATCAAGAAGACTGCTTTGACCATCTTTTGGAACTCTGGGTCCATGCGACAAGCGAGAGCCAGGTTAGTCAATGGAGCAAGAGCCAGAATGGTGACTTCACCAGGGTTTTCTCTCACAATTTTTAGCATGGCAGTTACAGCATGGGTTTTCTGTACCAAAGTTATGTCTGGCTCTTTGTTATCTGTGGCATCCCCTAGGCCATCCTTACCATGGTATTCAGGCAAATCAAATTATGTCCTAAATAAAAAAGAAATAGTAAATATTTTCATTAATGTTTGTTTTCAAAAAGTATCCTTCTTTTTTCACTCCCTTATACATTTCCACTGGGGTCTTCTAGAGAACTTGGAATAAATTGCGCAGCCCGGCGTCGCGTACAGAGGGGTACAACAGTAATTCTTGAAAATTTATATAGTTCTTCGATAGGATTTTTACAGCCTATTTCCACATAACTGGTTTTACCCTCGGTAGGACTGAATCGGAGCAGCTCCTTGCTTTTACACCTACATTACATACCTAGCAAACCTTCCGTAGCTCCCTTGTACACTGGAATGTCCATCTTGTCACACGCTTCCAATACTTTGAGCGTGTTGATGGCTACTTGATTTGTATCTACATTACCACAAACACATGTAACAGCAAGAACCTCTAGTTGGTCAGAAGAAGTAGCCAGAAAGATCGCCTGAGCGTCGTCAATTCCAACATCGCAGTCAATAATGACTTTTTGTTTGCTCTCCGCCATCATGAAATGTTGCACCAAGGATCGCACCACAGGAGGCCTGCTGGCGAAGCTGGCGGGCGAACTACGTTAGGCACAGGAAACCCAACAGCGTCCAGCGTATAGTTTTTCAACACCGGTTTAGTTAATGATAATAGCACTGTACTTAGTTCCAATAACACGTTCTGTGTGGTTCAACGTTTTTCAAAGATATCCAATGGATTTATGAATCAGATAAGAAAAGGACTGGAAAAAAAGCGAGTCCCGAGTCAGTCCGAGTTGTTTCTTCACGTTGTGGTATCCCTGTGGTATTAATTTACGTTTGACACTGGGCTCTACTCCACGTGAGTATCCAACATGGCGGATATGGCGGATGGTGTAAGACAACCTCAAATTTTGCTCGATTTCAAAGTGTTTTATTAGATTATCTAGCAAAAATTCCTTTGTAAGGAAAGAAATAATATTCCGGCTAGCTAATTATACTTGATAAGCCGGTATCGGGTGTTTAGGAAGATTTTAGCAACGATGTTTGGTCGTGGAAATATCTTCTCACAGTCCAGGCATATTTGGCGGCGTTGTAGGAAATCAACTGTGTTGACAATTCGTAGATTATCCGAGCACTCGAAGTCACCCGAGAAAGCTCCCGAATCATGGCGTGAAAACCCCAACTTGAAGTACTGGGTGATCGGCGTAAGCGCTCTTTCTGGCATCATATACCGCTATGTCTACAAAGAAAAGGAAAAGCAGAGACTAGTTGTCAAAAATCTGCCTCCATTACCAAACCACAAACTATACCCAAGGCATATGGAGATAGAAGAACTCTCAAGACTGCATGACAGACTAAAGGGTAACCATGCAGCTCATATACACTTGGAAGGGTCCCCAGGGGCAGGGAAAAGTCAACTTGCAAGGGCGTTTGCTGAGAAACTAGCAACAGAAGAGGAAAGCAGATACTACATTCTTCCTCGAAATTTGCTTATAGGGACTATCAATGGTTGCTCATTTGATTCCATGCTGTTTGATTTTAAGAAATTTGCGATAGCTATTGGCTGTCAATCAAGTGATTGGGTTGATAAAGTCCCAGAAGGACAGCACTTTATAAACCTCACTTCTGATGAACAACTGTCAGCAATTGTAGAGGCTGTGAAAGCAAAGCTATGTGCAAACCCTAACTGGGTTCTGATTGTGGAGGATGTACAAGATAGATCTTTGTTTGATAAACTGTTTATTAATGGCGATGGCAGCGACTGGGGGAAGGGGACTGTGATTGCCACACAAGACGGATGTGGGGAATCAGGAAGGTCACTGGCCAAGGATGTTTATCATCTAGATAAAGGGTATGGCATTGATCATTGCTGTTGAGGGGTCAAAGGGTGGAAAGCCCAGGGGTGGAGGGGGTGCTTGAACAGGGGCGTAGCCAGGGGCGCCGGGGCCCCCCCTTTCTCAAAAATTTTCCCATACATTTACTGTATTTGCAGGAGAAAATTTGAGCATTTTCGTCCCATGTTTTCACTATCCCCCCCCCCTCCTTCAGAAATTCCTGGCTACGCCGCTGTTGAAGGTTAAAATGGTAGAGATGACCAACAGAAAACCCAAATTTCTACCCTAAAAAATACCTGTCAGAAACATTTCCACCCTAACAAATACTTTTCGGTCCAAAAATACTTTAGCATACCATTTTAGTTTGAAGAACCCCTAAAAGATCCTGGTTTTCTTCAGCATAGATTCTCATCAGTAGTCACCAAGTGGTGACTTACCTTTCCAGTCTGTAGGTAAAAAAGCCCTCAAAATCAGCTGCCAACAGCATTAACTCAGGAGAAAGAGATGGCGACCAGATTTCTATTACGGCGAACAAACTTCACTATTTGGCAACTAGATTTTTTAGGTACCAGTGACACCTCAAAGCAAGTTATGTCAGGCCCTGCTTTTATGTACCAGTATAGTTACACTGTATAACAATACACCTTTTATATAAATTCCCAATGGAAAAATCTTTGGGTGGAGCATCCCTCAAAATAGTGGGGAAGTAAGATAGTGACCATGTATAGAAAGAGAAAGGGGGTTGATGTATGCAAATGTGTCACAAACGTTGGAAGAAGCAACTCCTTTCCTCCTTGTATCTAATATACTCATTATTTTGCTGTAGAACATTGCTCTCTTTTCATTTCAGTTTTCCAAAACCAGAAGCCATGAACCTATTACAGGAGCTCAGTGGTCTACCTGCTGAGAAAGTCGCTGGAGTGGATAAGCTTGCAGAAAGACTCTGCCACAGTCCATTAGCTTTGGCATTTGCTGGGAGGTGTATCAACTCTAAAGCAAAAAACAACCCTGATTACTCAATTGAGAAGTTCTGCAATGAACTTGATAAAGCTGTCAGTGCTATAGAAGATAGCAAGGGTGACGAAAAGGAAAATATACCTTATATAGTAACAGCACTCCTAACCAAAGAACTCGTCAGGAATTCACCTCATTTACTTCATATCTGTGACCTTGTTGGAACATGTTCTCAAAATTGGCCTATTCCTGTAGCCCTTGTTTCATTGCACTTAAGGATTCCTGAGTTTGGACTCCCTGAGTTACCAAGGAGTGGTCCAGTAATTCCAGTCAAACAGCCTGAGCAAACGGCACAGGACGGGGATCCAAAACCAGAGGAAGAAGTGGATGAAATGTTTTTCTCCATAAAGAGATTAGCCCAGAACCTTGAGTCATTTACTACGGCTGTGAAGGATAATTATAAGGCAATCAAAGAGATGCTCAACCCTCCCCCTTTGGATCTTGCCCCACAAGGAGATGGTGTCCTGGATATGATGAAGGCTTGTCCTCTTGTTACTGTTAACAGGATTGACCCAGGTGGTGAGTAGAGCAGGAGTCCATTACTAGAGAGTGTCAACCATTAACTTTAGGACTGTCTACCAACACTGTAGATTATGTGCTATTTTAGAATCTTATGAGCAGGAGTCCAATACTAGGAGTGGCAACCATTAACTTTAGGATTGTCTGCCAACACTGTAGATTGTAATCTTTTTAGAATCTTTTGAGCAGGAGTCCATTACTAGGAGTGTCAACCATTATTTTTTGGACAGTCTGCCATCAAGGTAGGTTGTGCTATTTTTAGCACCTTGTGACCAGATTGGTTAGCTGTTTTAAAACGGGGCTCAAAATTGACACATATTAGCAGTCACAATATTGCACCTGGTATAATACATTTGGTTGCAAAAAGAGAAATTACTCTAATCATTAAAAGTGCAGACAAACCTTAGGAATGATCAACAGAACTAGGCAATATTTTACTAATTGACACTTTTTAGTCTCAAAATGAAACATTTTGGTCGCTTTTGTGACTGTAGCAGTTGCAATGTCGAGCCCTGAATTATGTTTAAATAGGCAGTATGTTTGTAGTGCTTTGCAAAAACTGATGAGTGTGTTCTTTTTATTAAAGGAACACAGACAGTTCAGGTGAACCCAGTTGTCCACACCGTTATGTCACAGATCTTCCACTCAGTTACTATGACGCTCATGGAGGACCTCTATCTGGCGCAAGCTGAGGATAAACACAACAACAGCTCTTTCTTCAGACGCCTGTGGGCGTTTGATCCCCAAAGGATTTTACAAGAGTACAGGAACCAACTAGGGGATGCAGAGGGAACATGCTATCATGTAAGGGAAGCGGTCAAAACATTTGTACTCGAGCGGGACCCGATTTTATCGCGGGAGGTGGTAGGTCTCGGGTTGTACCTAGCCACCCGTTTTTTCAATGCCCATTTTCTCTGTGCTCAAGTAAGTGGTGTTGGATTTGAATGCATGGATGTGTTGCTCGCACTATAAAGAAGACGGTGCTGAGCCTATCGTTTGTATTCATTTATTATTTTACGAGATATTTGCAGTTAAAAATGGCCTATTTTTCCTAAAGGAAGGTTGGTTGCGGCATACACCACCCCATCGGGTCCCATTCGAGTACAGATGTTTTGACCACTTCCCTAAGTGGACCTTACTTGAAAGCCTGGCCCCTTTTCCCTCCCAAACAAACAAACAAGCAAACAAAATCAATAGTCCCTCTGCATTTCATTTTTCATATGCCGGAGAGGGGGGAGGGGTATTTACTTGGAGGTTAAAATGGTAGGGATGACCGTTGGGAAGCCCAAATTTCCACCCTAAAAAAATAGCCGAACGGAAAAAATTCTTCCCTAAAAATACTCCCGGGTCCTAAAGTACCATCTTCAGCACACTGTTGTATTTAAAAAAAAAAAAACTAAAAATTACCGAATTTTCCTCTGTTTAATATTTTCGCTCGGAGAACCCTTAAAAAATACCGGATCGCTGATTTTAACCCCTAAAACATATGGTCGTATAGGAGGATCCTTTGTTTACATTTTGAGCTCATTAGCATAAGCAATGTTCAGAATCAGACCGTTCGAGAGAGCTATAAAATGATGAGTTCTGAATATCAATAGAGGACTGTAAATGAAACATAATTGGAAAATTTCAAGCTGATATCTCGAATTCTAAGCGCGTGGTGCAACGTTCAATTTAGAGGAAACATGTGAGCAAATTAGCGTTTTGCCCCAATGATTTTCACACAATTTTGAAAAGCTTCAACTATCCTGAAAAATGACACAGAAAGAAAGGAAACAGGTCAAGACTGTTTAAGAATGAAAAATAAACTTGTTTTGAGCTTTTCGTTGCATTTTCAAAGTTAAAAACGGCGTTTCAAAATTCCGAGAATGTAAACAATGACGTCAGCAAGGATCCTCCTATTGGAGAGAAAGCATAACACTGGAAGCAAAGTTGATATGTAATTGACTTACTGCAATTTTCATAATTCTGCGAACTCTCGCTATCGATTTCCAACCGCAAAACCGCCTTCTGGCTTCCGTCAATCACACTCCGAGTCTTTTCGTCATTACTCTTTGTGCTTTTTGATTGGCTAGCGCCTAAGCAGTGCTAAAATGGCTTCCTGTCACGCCAGCAATGGTTACGTGTTGCCCAATCAAAAAGCACAAAGAGTAATGACGAAAAGACTCGGAGTTTGATTGGCGGAAACCAAAAGGCGGTTTGACGGTTGGCAATCGTTAGCGAGAGTTCGCAGAATTATGAAAATCGCAGTAATCATCTCTACTCGGATATGAATCTATATAGGGTTAATAATGGTAACTATAATTTATTATTAAATATTTAGGCGCCATATAGCGCCTCTCAAAAAAAAGTCGGGTCCTGGATTATACCAAGATGTAAACAGACCAATCAGATTGGGGTATTACTACTAACAATGTTTAAATATTGGTTTCTCTGTAGGTTTCTTCGTTGCTACGCAATAACTCTGGCCTAGACGTCAGCTCACTCTTCAAGAAATACCACCCAGAGGGCAAACCTCCTGACTATCGCCAGATCGAGGCAAGCGTCTCAGCATGCCATTGCCAGTGCCACACAAGTAGAGTGCTTGAGACCATCAGTCGCACTGCGTCAGTCTGTAGTCAAGATCTTCAGACCCGCACTCTCGCCAGGCTCCTCAAGCCACACCTTGACCACATACTGGCAGAGAACACTGGAAAAGGCCTGGGTAATGCCAGTCGTGCCCATGCCCTTACAGCAGTTGCTTCTATTGACTCCGCCACAGGCAGCCTGAAGTCTAGTATCGCACCATTAGAACGTGCACTACAGCTGGAAGAGCAGCAGTTTGGCGAGTCAAGTCTCGAGGTTGCCGCCACTCTGACACGCCTAGCTGATGTTTATAGCTCACTTGATGAAGCACAGAAAGCGCGAGAGCTTTTAGAGCGGGCATACGGCATTTACGACCTCCAAAGGAAGAAATCAGGCGAGTATAAGAAGCCGCTAGAGTTTGCCCGCACCGTGGAAGCATTGGGCGCTGTGTATGGCACTCTAGGGTTCAAGCAACAGAGCAAGGATTACATAGAACGAGCGTTCTCGTACTTACAATCAGCTACTCCAACTACTCCTGATGAAATCGAGGGACGACGGTTCTCCTGTGAGGTGGCCAGCACACTTACTGATCTTGGGCATGCGTATTTGTCTGTTGGGGATGCATTTCAGAGCCGTAAGCTGCTAGATCTGGCGGTGACGGGACTGAAGAACATGTATGGCGAGGAGCATCCGGAGGTAGTGAGAGCGATGACTGTCCTAAGCACAGCCTATACCATGCAAGGTAACTGGCAGGAAGGCAAGAAGATCAGACGCGAAGCCGGTAAGATCCAGGCTAAATTAGACACTATGGTCCCTCTCTGATAAGGCTACTGTCTGATGTTACCATGGCAACCTGCTTGAGATGGACGCCCTGATGCATAATCAGTTTTGATGTTGTACATTCATTAACAAGTGACCACTTGTGAAGGAGAAAACTTGTTCCCACCATTGGCCTAAATTTCTTTGAAACTTATTTTTAGACACTGTAGTACTGTATTTTCCTGGTAAACTGTGTACTTGATAAACAAAAAATGTGCTGTATTATTGTACGTTTCGCAACGCCCTTAAAAATCAGATTAAAACCATTTTTTTTGTGTTGCAAAGTGTAGCCTCTTGTTATTAGCGGTTTTCATGTGAACTTGATCAAAGCAACAGTGAAACCGTGTTTTAGCAGCTTCCTTGGTTCGCTCGACTAACACTTAGCAAACACACTTATAGGTTTGGCAAATCTACAGGGTTGCTTAGAAGCTTGATTCAGCGAACGCTTTGAAAATACAATTTATTATATACCGTTTCCGGGAAACGTCACCCAAAAAGCCTATAAGCTTGAAGCGCAAAGGATGATGGGGGCATTTAAACTGTTACTGTTTGATCTGAATTCAGACAGTTATCGCAACCACAGGTGAAATGACATTAAATTTCAGCACATTTCCAAGCATGTTTGTTTCTAATATTCTACAGAGATTTAAATAAATCTTTACCCATACTCCCTAGCGCAGCTTATAGGCTTTTGGGGTGACAACGTATCCCGGAAAGGGTATATAATCACCAATGAAATACCGGGTGATCTTCCGCGCGAAAAGTTGATATCTTCACATGTGAAATAACACACTTGCTTTTGCTCAATGCTCGATTTTTAGGCTTAAACTCAAATAAAATTAGAATTTGGTATTTCATTGATGTTTATATAATAGAGTGGGTTTCAGATGACTGTCGTGAGTAATTTGCAATTACTTTGTAATTACTCCTATAGGTTTTGTTCAGAATTGGTGTAATTACTTTGCGATTGGTTTCACTACAGTCATATGAAAACCGCTCTAAACAGAACATTACGTGACCGCTTGGAGATACGAATTTTATCTTCTCGTGTTAAAATTTATTCTACTCGTTCGCTGCGCTCACTCGTGAGATAAATTTTCAACACTCGAAGATAAAATTCGTATCTCCGTGCGGCCATGTAATATCATCTATATATTAGTCCACGCAGATACCACAGTTCCCCTGTGGAAATTTGAAGCAACCCTGTGGAAGTTCCTCACTCCCTTATTGGCCTGTGGAAATTCCAGTTGCAAATGAATTACTGCGGAAATTCCAGATAAAATGAATGGCCCTGTGGAAATTCCAGGGTCAACATCAACAAACCCTGTGGAAATTCCAGGGTCAACATCAACAAATCCTGTGGAAATTCCAGGGTCAAACACAGTGACCCCTGTGGAATTTCCAGGTTCCTCGATAGGAGGGTACGGTCTTTTTTGGAACAGCCAAATGTACCAATAAAACGTGATTACTAACAGTGGGGAGCAAGTAGTATAGTAGGTATGGATCGAATTAGCCGTTTTTTTGGCGGAGGAATACACAATGATTACGCATTCCCAACCACAAATTAGTATTCTTCTTAACCTTACCACACTTGTCTAAACAATAAAACGCAAACGCATTTGCACGCACTATATGGTACGAGAATAGATGAGCCCAAGCCTAAAGTCGTTCCTTTCGAGTCGCGTCGACTCGTCACCTGAGGGAGGCTCTAGTGATAGCCTTGACGCATGCAAAAAGATTTGATACAGAACTATTCTCGTCCCCAGAGCTCGTTTGCACGCGAGGAACATCCATGGGGACATCCATTTGACGGCCTTCGCTGAGTTTGACCGTTGGGGCATGCGCAGAAAGTTGTTTCTCTCAAAGGGTCTGTATCAAATCTCGCGCATGCGTCAATGGCTGTCACCAGAGCCTCCCCTGCGCGGTGACGAGCCAGAGAGCTCTGGGTTCGAGACTGATACATGCAGTGCCGTTTAGAGAAAGGACTTTCTGCGCACGTCGAACGTTCACGCTTGGAAATTACGGCAAACATTTCAACCTGTAGCGTGACCGAGACAATGCGCATCGATATATCGTTTCTCACTGTCCGCACTAGAGCAGTTTTCGTATGACTAAAACTGTCGCGGTCATGGCAAGGAACCTGGCCTGCTGTAGATACGGAATGAAATCGCACTTTTCACAGTCATACGAAATCTGCTCTAGTGCGGACAGTGAAAAACGATACATCGATGCGTTTTGGGAGCAAAACGAAAACGCATTAGTGTGGACGTGGTATACACTGCTTGAGGACAGCGTATATACAATCAATATTTATTACCCGTTCTAGTTAAAAATGATAAAATAAAACATTGCTCTAACCTACAATGTAACTTAGACGTTAAGAATACAACTAAACTAGTACACTAGCTGGCGGAAAACGGGTGTAGCCAGCGTACAAGAGAGGGATCCAAACCGGGGGGGGGGGGGTTCTCCCATGTAAGAGTGATAGGGGTGCTCGTCGGGACATCCGAAAATATACCCTAAAAAATGCCAGGACATAAAAAATCCAGCCCCTAAAAAATACCTTATAAAACAAAATGACCCCTAAAAAATACCAACAATAAACCTTTTTTGTTATTGTTTATTGTTTCCCATCTCAAAACAAGGTTATTTTAGAGCTATAAATGAATAAAGAAAGAGAGAAAACGTTTTGCTTGGTTTGTGACCCTTTCATTCATTTTTATTCATTTATTAGTGAAAGCCACAATGTTTCTCCGATACCCCCTAAAAAATACCTGAGACTCGATTTTGACCCCTAAAAAATACGACGAGCACCCCTATCAGGTCGACATTGTGAAGAACCCCCCTGGGGATCCAAACCTACAGTCTACAACATTTAAAACAAATTTGTTTCATGCTTCAAGCAGCTTCCTTTTTCATTAGGTGAAGAGGGGAGTTCCGGAACCCTGTATTCCCCCTGGCTACGACCCTGGAAAAGTTGCACTTTCTATCTCCTATCTTCCACACAGGAAGCCCGCCCAGAGACGAGGCTGGGAATAAACACCCTCAGCAAGAGCGAATATAGTGTACAACTCTGAGGGCTTCAGTTTAAATCCTAAAACAATTGTGCAGCAATTTGCATTTGCCAAAAAGAAAAATATTTTGAATATTTAAAGGGCCAAGCGGTATATATCTGCGGATGGCCACAGCGAAATCATCACCGGGCTGGCTTTCTTTTTTTTCATCATACGAATTAATGTAAAATTTATTAGTATTTGGCTAGTTGTAGTCGGCTTTCGCCAAGCCCTCAAACTAAACTCAAGTTCTGTTGTTTGCAATTTAAAACTGGCTACTAAATCATACCAATAGCGCCTATAAATTTTTCTTTTACGCTTGACTTTTTTGACATAGGCGTAAAATAACGAGTGTTTTCAGTAGTTTCTACAGTATTCTCCTAGTGGATTTACGCCAACATCTTGGACAAATTGACTTGGCTACTCTGTTTCCTTCATGCTTTGTTTCAATCACGCAAGGTTTTTCCCCCGCGCGCGCCTTTTTTCCCCCTCCCAATGTTGGGAATTGCGGGTATACTTGCTGGCCATCTCAACACAACATTGGGGAGGAGAAGCGGCGAAAAGTAGCCAACTAATTTGTCCGAGATTGTAGATATTTGATAATTACGCCTATTTTAGTACAAGGCCAGGGGCGCTGACGGAGGTGCCCTGTCACCCTCTCTTTTGGGCCAAAAAACCCGCCTTTTTTGACCCAAAAATTGTTTTAAAATCATTCCAACATTGTAAACTGCTATCAAGATAATTATTTTGAATATTTCAAAATACTCAAGTGATGACGTCACAAAAAACAAATTTTCGATTTACCATTATTTGTCCTTGGATTTGGAAAGGGCATAATAAACGAATGCTACACACCAAAAACGAGGCGATCGGTTGCAACAATATGGCCCCCTCAATACATAACTTTCTTAAGAAATCACTACATATTTTGGTAAGTTTTGAACGCAGTCTAAATACAGTGATTTTGTTTAAAGAAAATTATGTATTCAGGTGGCCATATCTTGGTCGCGTTTCAACCGATTTGCCTCATTTTTTGCATCTGATTCTCTTTCCACTTTGTCTTTCATTATTCGATTAAAATTGGAAATTCAAGATTTTTCAAATTTATGACGTCACACTTGAGTAGTCTATAGTCTTTTGTGGATCCCTGTGGATAATTGAATTATCGAAATTTGTCAAAATAAAATACAGTGTTCGTTCAAACTTTGTAGACATTTCACACCAGAAAGTAGCTGTACCGGTCAAAATAGTCTCCCCCTTTCAAATCCTGGATCCGCCACTGAAGGCGTAAAATTAACGACTATGATTATTTCTTAATTTCGAGCCCTGATATAAGCACTTGGGACTTTGTGGTCATTAGTCAGAGGGCTGTGTACCCCATTGTGTACAACCACTGATCACTGGCCTTGAAATACGTCCTCATACGTCAAGTTTGATTGTGCGGCATTCATCAACCCCTCAAATATCATTTTCTTCGTCGGCAAAGGATGCGGCTGAATACCAGGGGCTGCGAATCTCTGATGTACTTCGTTAGCATTTTCAAAGTAAACCCCCGCAAATGTATCTCCATAGCGGTCAGGCGTAGCAGCTGCTGCATGACATGCAAGTTGTAACGTGGGATATTGATACGATGTTGGAATACGCTTTTCATTTTCTAACTCTTCATAACATGCATACAATTTCCTGAACAAATCTCTGCACTTTGTTTCTCTTTATTGAGCCGTTCTTCCTTTAATTCGAGCGGAATCTTATGGCTCTCTGAAATGTTTGTCATGTTGACGGGAAGTTCCATTACTCGACTCCTTAGCCGCTTGAAATGCTGTTCCTTTGTTTGAAACCTCTCCTCGAGTGCTGTGTTCAGAGGCTCCTCTCTGCGGGGATGACTCCAGATCTCCAAGTCTTTTACGTGAACACGAACATTGGCATTTTTATCACAGGTTAATGGTCTCATTTCCCACTGATCATTGTTCCACTCATACACTATGTGTTTGGCGATAGTATCTACACGTTCCCTCTGGCCATTTGGCACGACCATATTTTTCCATTCTGCAGTAATATGATTTGCTAATGCTCTGTTTTCTGGGGCATCACTGAAGATAAGCCAAGGGTTTGAGGCATTTGTTGAACAAGTGTTCCTAGTGAACATGCTGTCCAAACCAACTGCTAGTATTAGCACTGTAGATTGCAGTGTTGTTGATACGGAATACGCCACGATTGCATTCATGTCAACTTGTACACCTGTGGGAGACTGTGATGGCCACCTCTTGATGAACTGTGTTACCCTCCTTTGATCTTTAATGTGCTTTTCCAATACCTTCTTTTGTTGAGGAGAAGGCACAGACATTTCTGCATTTGAAAATAACATATTCCCCTTTCAGGAATTAAAGAAGAATAAAGTGTTAAAGACCTATGTCCGATGGGTGTGACAGTGTTATGATCTGTTTGTAGTGTTGAACTAATACGGTAAGAAACTTTCAAAATAACACCATTACTTTGTTGTTCTAGAGCAGATTTCGTATGACTGAAAAGTCCCGCGAAAGAGCTAGAGCAAATTTCGTATGACTGTGAAAAGTACCGTGACACGGCGCGGTACTGTCGCGGTGGCGGTACCTGGCCTGCTGTAGATACCGAATGAAATCGCGAAGTCGCGGTTCGGTCGCGGCGCGGAACAACTCTTTCGCGGCACTTTTCACAGTCATACGAATTCTGCTCTATGCAGCGCCGCTACCGTGACCGTACCGCAGTCATACGAAATCTGCTCTACTACTATATATCACTTAAGCCAGTGTTAGACAAAAGGATGGATCGAAATTCACCGATCCCGCATTCATTGTTATACCCCTAGTTACTGTTGCTACGTCGGACAGGCCAAATTTTATCTTTGGCATAGAGCGCGGAAAAGACACCGATTGCAGGGAGGTGTTATTAGTTGTTGCATGCAATTTGGATTTTATATTTTTATCTTGAAAAGCTGAATAATTATTGAAAAATCTTCGATATTCAAGTTTGTTGCTCGGACATTTTGAATTCCGTAGGGAAAACGTCCTATTGTTTGCTATGAGTGGGCGGAGCTATCGTCAAAATAGGGATTGGTCAATTTCATGAGATTTAGATGGATATAGTTAGGGTATGGGTCCATGAAAATGAGGTGTTCATGGAGAAACATCCGTGTCGCCAGTGGCGTATTGTACCCAGAGCTCCCCGGCTCGTCTGCTCGCAGGGGAGATTCTGGCGACATCCAATTGTTGGCCTTCGCTGATTGGCTGATTTTGAACACAGAAAGTTGTTTCTCTCAACTGCTCTGTATCACATTGTTCCTCGTTTTCATGAACCCATACCTTAAAGGGGCACTCGCACGCTTGCCTGACAAGCAAATAATTCAAATCACAATCCAATTCCATCCTCTTGACAACAGATAAAAACACTATAAAATAGATTTGTATTGATTTAACAGTTTGAAGGTCACTTAACAAATCTGGACTTTTGGTTATTCCCGGTAAACTTAAATGTATTTATGGTGATTAGAATTAGACTTATTTTTGGACAGGTTGTACTAAAATTAAGCGTGCGAGTGCCCCTTTAACTGCTTTTACCATTACCTCATTAGCATAGACTAATTTATGGGCTACGAAACTACATGCCATGCCTATCAGACACAGGGCTTTAACAACCATTATAATAATAATAATACAAAATTTCTATAGCGCCATTTCCTAAAGCACAATGGCGCTTTACAATTATCTAAAGTAACTAAAACGAAGAGGTTAATGAAACAAATTTACAGTTCAAATAGTAAAACGATCTAAAAACATAATAAAAAGATATAAATAAACTTAATGAAAAATGACTAAAATAAAAAATAACTAAATAAAATTATTAATAATAACTAAAACTAATCATATACCTGTTTAAAGATGTGTGTTTTTAGGTTGTTCTTAAAATAGGCAATGTGCTGCTCTGGCGAATACTGTATAATAATAATACAGATAATACTGTCTGGAAAAGCGTTCAGGTGCAGCACATGAGAACGCCCTGTGTCCATAAGTGACCAGTTTTTGATGGAGTTGCTTCAACAAATTTTTGGAAGCAGACCTGAGCTCCTGGTGGGTTTATGCATGTATAAAAGTTTCTGTGTCTGATACAGATAGACAGTCACGGATTCTACTTATGTTCCTGAGATGGAAAAAACATGCCTTGCATAGATTGGTTACTTGTATGTTTCCAAGGACATGTGTTTGTCAAAAATCACTCCAGTGTTCCTTGCAAATGTATGGGAAAATCTCCCGAGAAAGGGGAGGGGGGGCTATGCCCCCCCTGGCTACGCCCCTGAATATAGTATTATCTAAGTGTATATTCACAATACACACATCTAATGTATTGTACCAGGAGCCGATCAATAGGAAACTTCATCTAACATAATCGTATATAGTTCAGGTAGCATATTTCCTGACTTAGTTATTTTTAGATGCGAATTTGCATTTCAAATTGTTGCTGGCTTCCCCAAGATGTCCGCACAGTGCAGAAACACAAGATTGTGGTGGAGGCCAAAACGCAATTTCTCGGGGTATTCTGAGGGAGGATTGGGAGGCAGGGGACTGCAAATTTTTCAGGGGACTTTGGTACAAGTACTGCACTGAATTCAAAAGGCGAGCTGAGATTTGTTAAATCCTGCTTAATACGCCCGAGCTATGCCTGTACCTTTTAAAATCCTGCGACACGCCAGGGGAATTTTAAGAATTTAATCAATTCAGTACGGTGCCCATAAGTGCACTCCGAATTTTAATTCATAATCCAAACTTTAATTCTCACCCCGAAGGTTACTTTCTCACTTCGAATGCTATTTTCTCACTGCGAATGTTATTTTCTCACTCCGAATGTTATTTTCTCACTGCGAATGTTATTTTCTCACTGCGAAAGTTATTTTCTCACTCCGAAAGTTATTTTCTCACTCCGAAAGTTATTTTCTCACTCCGAAAGTTATTTTCTCACTCCGAAAGTTATTTTCTCACTCCGAAAGTTATTTTCTCACTCCGAAAGTTATTTTCTCACTCCTAAAGTTATTTTCTCACTCCAAAAGTTATTTTCTCACTCCAAAAGTTATTTTCTCACTCCGAAAGTTATTTTCTCACTCCGAAAGTTATTTTCTCACTCGCGAAATTAGGTCTGGGCCTCTCTCGGTCAATTGCTCAAGCCCTGAGCCCGAGATTGGTCATCAATACAGATCGTTCAGGTGATCGCGATTTCTCGGTTGGTACGTACCCAACCGGAAGTGTATAACGTTGGCACCCGTTATTATAACATCTGTATATACGTATCCACACTATCATCATCTATCCACACTATCAACAGCTATCCGGCCACACTGTCAACAGCTATCCACACTATCAACAGCTGCATCCACACTATCATCATCTATCAACAGCTATCCACAGTATCAACAGTCATCCACACTATCATCTGGAGGGGTTGGTGTAAGAACGACCTAAGTGACTATTTGGACTGTTTTTCGTTTTTTGATTTTTGACAAACAAACTGCGCTAACATTGTTAATATAGCCTAAAACTAGCCTCTCTGCATTTTCCCCAAAAAATCGCCGCGAGAACGCTGTAAAACGGCCTCTAACCAGTGTACCTAAGTGACTATTCAGACTGCGCAAATCATGTTCAAATAGTCTAAGTTTTTCCTAAAAATCGCGCCGAGAACGATGTAAACCGGCCTTAGCCTTAACCCTAAACCCTAAACTCAATCTAACCGAACTTAAATCTAACCCGAAGGCTAACCTAACCCTAAAACTGGCGGTAAGCCTAGGGGTTTTTGCTATAAAATCGCATAGATTTGTCTATTGTTTTGAATACAAAAGGAGCTTTTCATCCTACCTGGCGCATTGTTAACCCTTTGTAGCCCGAATTTATTTCTGTAATTTCGCTTATTTTGCAATGTTATTATGTTCTTCCACTTGAAAAAGAAATAAAAGGCCTCCTGCCCCCCCCCCCCCCAAAAAAAAAAACGCTGCTTGTAAAGACTAAGGCTCACCCTTTTCAGTGAAGACAGTTGGATTCTTGTTTCGCTTGTCGAACAGAGAGCGAGCCATGAATTCGCTTTATAAGTGCTTTTTTCAAGTCATTTTCTACTACAGGAGCCGCTTTGCTTGCATCATAAAGCAAACAAAAGTCGGTAGAGACAAACTTGTGGAAGAACTCACGAGTGAGGAGCACATTTTACGAGCAAAATCGAGTCACAAAGAATTTGGCAGGCCGTGTGATGACTCTTTGAGTATTATGAAGCTTCTCTGTTGTTCTGTAGCAGAATTTCTGCACTCTCAAGACAATTTTGGGTTAGTTTTGAATCCAAAAGAATGCATTCGGCGCAATATTCATTGACAGTGCGAGTGACTAGGCACTTATAAAAAATATCTAAAACTGGGGCTAGGACGAAGTGCTGTCATTTTTTTACAGTTTTACCATAATGCTTTGCGCTTGAAAAGGGAAAACACCGTTTTACAGCAATCTTGTGGCGATTTTTTGGGGAAAATGCAGAGAGGCTAGTTTTAGGCTATTTTAACAATGTTTCCGCAGTTTGTTTGTCAAAAATCAAAAAATCGAAAAACGTCCAAATAGTCCTTAGGTCGTTCTTACACCAACCCCTCCATCTATCCACATCAACATCTATCCACACTATCAACAGTTATCCCCACCGTCACCACCTATTCACACCAATCCACACTATCATCATCTATCCACACTATCAACAGCTATCCTAATAATCATCATCACCTATCCACACCATTAAATAGCTATCCACACCGTCACCACCTATCCACACCATCATCATCTATCCACACTATCAACAGCTATCCTAATAATTATCACCTATCCACACCATCAATAGCTATCCACACCGTCACAACCTATCCACACCATCATCATCTATCCACACCTCACAGCTATCCACACTATCATCATCTATCCACACTATCAACAGCTATCCTAATCATCATCACCTATCAACAGCTATCCACACGATCAACAGCGGAGTGAGAAATATAACTCGTCGGAGTGAGAAAATAACTTTCAGAGTGGACTTTACATTCGGAGTGAGAACTTAGCTTTCGGAGTGAGAAAATAACTTTCGGAGTGAGACAATAACTTTCGGAGTGAGAAAATAACTTTCGGAGTGAGAAAATAACATTCGCAGTGAGAAAATAACTTTCGGAGTGAGAAAGTAACCTTCGGGGTGAGAATTAAAGTTCGGAGTATGAATTAAATTCGGAGTGCCTTATGGGCCACCGTAATTCAGGCCAAATACTATAGCAGACGTTCTACAAAAACATCAACGAGAAAGGATTGCAGGAAGAATGTCTATAAACCCGTATCCTTCTTGTAAAAATACTATTGCCCTGCTACTTCCGCTTTCACTTCCGACTGAAATATTGAGTATCGGTTATCACGGGTTACCGGTATCTAGTGATTTCATTCAGAGTATGTAGTATGGGATGGATTTCCTTTCGTGACTTTAAGTTTAACTTATTAACCTCAAATCTCTGCATGGGACCAAGGAATCAAAATTGCTTTAATCGAGGGCCTCGACGAGGGCAAGGACGATTTGCGAAGCCTCCGATGCAATGAAACGCGCACACCCCTTTTAATATACACCGATATGGCCTGGCTTACTTACAGTCTGGCAATAGGGAACATTCTTTGCCTACCTTTGATTCAGAGGTACGGGAGAGTAACGCTCTATGCTCGCTTTCAGAAGGACAGAAAGATCTAGTTCGTCGCGGAACTCGAACTCAAACTCATCCCTTGCCTAGGGCCTTCTGGGTAATTTTCAAGATAGCGGTCTTGCCACGGGCTATAGATTGAATTTGCTCTCGTGTTCAACCTCAAATCGCCGGGGTCTAGTGGGTATATAATTTTCAAGATGGCGGTTGGTCGAGCACAAGGAGGGGTTGAGTCACATGACTGTTTCAAGACAAAGTACAACGTCGTTCCCATGTCTCAAAAGTGGTCATGTGACTCAGCATCTCCAAGAGTCTTGTGCTCGAACCAACCACCATCTTGAAATTATGCACAAGGCCCTGCAGATGAGGTTGGTTCAACCTCATTCCCAGTACCCTGGTTCCAGAGTCTCGAGCCTCAAATCGAATTAGTCACAAGCCAAGCCAGCACCGCTCACTTCGTTCGCACCGCTGAGCTTGGCTGGTCACTAATTTCGATACGCATGCTCGAGACTCTGGAACCATGGTACATTCCCAGGGTCGTCTGGGTAATTTTCAAGATGTTGGGTCCTTTTCCACAGGAAGACCACCTAAGAAAACAGTTAAAATCTGATATGGCTGGCAGACAGCCGTGAAGAGAGGGCAGACATTGGAGCTATAATTTATCTTAATGTCTTGCCTTTATGATTTGCATCATCTTCCTGGCTGTCTGCCACCAATATTGGATTTTAACTATTTTCTTAGGAGAATGGAAAACATACACAACTGGATCCACTCTTGCCACTGTATGGTGCCAGAAAATATCCATCCCCCCCCCCCCCCCCCCACACACACACAGAAGGGCATTGGAAAATCCATAGGGGTGGGGTGTCCATTTACCTGATCTTTCCATTTTTCTTTGGAATTCATGAGGGGATTGTCTAAAACTATTATATTGTGATTTTTTGAGTTTCTATATTTTACTATACACATTTTATACTTTTTTTTCATATTTATTTTCTTAATATTTAAGTGAAGTGAAGCGCAATTGGTTGGCAATTCCAGAAAATAAAGGTACCCTCCCCACGGGCGGCACTAGTTTTTGCCCCCCCCCCCCCCCCCCCCCCCCCCTCCCCATGCATCCAGAATTTCCAAAATGGTTTGCCACCCCCCCCCCCCCCCCCCCCCCCCCCCCCCCCCCCATGCATATAGAATTCCGGGCAGGTTAAAGAAATCCAGCTTCGAAAACCCCCCCTTGCAATCAGAATTCCGAGCTCTTAAACCCCCCATCCCATCGGAATTTCCAAATGCCGCCCATGGGGGGTACCTTTATTTTCTGGAATTGCCCATTCTAAGAAATGGTGCTATAGATATATTTATATTATTCATATGTTTATTACAAACCACTAAGCAAAAAATAATATTTAGAACCAGATCAACAATTAAAAAGTGCACTTCAAGTACTTTTTAACTGCATTCCCATTTTCATGGTGAAGTTTCTGAAGTTTTGCAACCTGAATAACAAGAGCCATTGCAATTTCAATCTGTAAACTATCCTATAGCCTGTGGGGTGAGGCAGCAACAGAACATGGGGTGATTCAAGAGCTTTGGAATCAGAATCCAGCTATTGGAATCCGGTCTCTGGAAACCGGAATCCAGAGGCTGGAACCCTGAATCCAAATAGATAGGATTCCCTTACATGGGGTGACAATGGATTAGCTTACATCCTGACTAGCAAATCAAAAAAAACCTTTTAAACAGACGGTCAGAATTAGTATGTAAATGTATGCATGAAAACACATTTATGCTTGCAAATAAAAATAAATGTAATTTAGTCTGAAGATCCCACCATGCATGAAACCTGTAGTTACTAAAGGTCCACCCCAATCACATGAATCCGACTCTATGGTTTTTCCCGCATTGAGCACTCTTTGGCTTTGGGGATGTACCTTTACATATTTGTATAATAAAATATGTGGGAATGAGTTAGTTGCATAGAAGCCCCCAAATATGCAAAGTCACAAGTTTTGTGGCTAGCTAATTCGCAAACGAGTAATGTAATCTGACGCATCATTTTGTTTGCTTCTGTACAAAGACTATGACCGCGATCACACTAAAAACCTAACTTGCATACTATAGAAGTCTTATAAACCTTACAAAACTGGTTGGTTAGGTAGATAAAAATGTTTTCCTTAAGCTGTTTTTTTTTTAATTCCTTGTTGCATGTCTGAAGGGTATAAAAAGCCGAATTTTTCATTTTCTTTAATCTCGCCTGGTAGTGTAGAAACAAAATTACCTCATGAAACAGTGCCATCTGATATCCTAAAATGCCTAATGTGCTAGCCAGAGGTCATCAAAATACGTAACTTTGAACGGTCATAGCATTGCAGCATTTTACCGAAATTATTTCAAACTTGCAGTACTTACTTCTTTAGAATGATGTGTTGAATAATGTAAAACTGATTTTGTTTCATATGCACTTTAATTGGGGAGCTTGCTATGTTATTGAAAGGAGGTGATATGGAAGACAAGAGACTTAAAGTCACAGGGCTTGAGGTATACAATCATATTCTTACTATTGTTTTATAAACTGGCATAGTTTTTGATCACTTGTTCTAAGTAAGCAAAACTGTCAACAAATTCATCCTCACCAATCCCAAACCTCTGGTACTGGTGTACATATGCCCTAGAGGCAAACATATTCCATGCTTTCTTAACAACACAACTCAAAGGTAGTACTGGGGTTTGGCTGTTGCTTAATAATGTCACTGCTTTCTCATAGTTGTTAAAAGGTCTTGGATGACAGGTTATAGATCCAAGACCCACTGGAGGTAGCCATTCAACATACAATCGTGGGTCACTGAATGCCGAAGGGTCTGCTAGATGCACCTCCTTCCCTCTCATGATAACTCGATTAGCAAGTGACTTATTGAACTTTCTACATAATGGTAAAGCAGACTGTGGTATTTCATTACTTCTGCCATGCTCACTTGCAAGTGACTCTGGATTCCCTTTAACTGGCAGTCTCACTTCCCAGTCAATACCTGTAGAAAAAATAATTATACAATTTATATTAGCAATATATCTGGCATGGATAATTTCTGGAATCACACATTTGAAGTATTTTTCACCTTCCTCCATACTAGCATCAGCTATGAGCATCTGCCGTAGATGCTTGAGTAGTCCACTCCAGCTGTAAGTGCTGTAAGCCATAGATGTTTCTGCCACCTGGGGAATGCTTCTAAGGCTTAACAATTTGTACTCTGGATGAGCACAAAGTTGTTCTACAATATCTCCCAACAAACTGGATATTGGCAGTGCTTTCTTCAATGAAGCATCACTTTGTCCAAGAGAAATAATTTCATAGGTTGCAAAATGCTCCCAAGCTTATGGGAAACAACTTTGTTTATGTCTCTGAAGGACACATGCTTGATGTTTAAAAGTTTTGAGCAAATCTTCTGCAGCTTGTCATTTTCAGCCATAATTATGGCATCTGATGATCTATACAGCTGAGACAAGGTAAGTATAGCATTATAATTTTGTACTATAACCTCCCCCATGCCAAATGGTGACACAACATTGTTTACTATAAATGAATTGGGATAAAAATCCCTCAAGGAATTGGTGACATAGGCTCCAACACCTGATCCAGTACCACCAGCAAGACTTAGCAAAGTAAGAAAGCCATCAAAACGATCGCATTTCTCCACTTCGCGTTGAACCATTTCCAGTACAATGTCAATTGACTTGGGTCCATGTTCACAAAACCCATGGGCCCAGTTGTTGCCGGAACCACGTTTTTGAGAGAACTGCTGGCCCTCGGGATATCTCCACAAGCCAGATCTATTAGCTTTGGCCAAAGTCTGTGAGATCACTTTGGATTCCATGTCGATAGAGACCGCTCGGGCTTGAAGTTTGTTGTGTTTGTCCTGTGTGAAGAATCTCTCGAGCGATTCCTGTTCATACTCACTGCTGCGAGGTTTCCCGTCCGGCTCTTTGCAGTTATAGCGAGGCTTCAAGTTTGTAGCATCGTCTACGATAAGGCTGAATAACTCTTGACCAATTTGATTACCGCACTGACCCAGCTGTAAAGTTACTACCGACATTTTTTGGACGAGATATTTTCACATCTTCTTTCTTCTTCATTGAAAATCAAAAAACTCACAGGCGTCACTAGCCTCGTAAATTGAAAAGCATTTTGGGAACTTTCTCTCAAAGACCGCTGATCAAGATCTATGAAGGCTCCTTGATGGCAAAAAATATAAAGAAGAGAAAAACAACAAACTAAAAGAAAACAAGTGAAATGGGACAAGGCAAGTCTTTATGGGAAGCTTCCAAGAAAAGGGAAGAAAAAGAAACGAAAGGAAAGAAAAAAGGGAAGCCAACCACTGGCCCTATGGATTGGACTTTTTAGGGAGAAATTTCGAGATCTTGCCAACGGCTGCAATGAGATTGAAAACCTTGAGAAATAGAGGGGAAATTTTCCAGGGAGAGAGGGTGAAAAATCTTGGCAAAACCGGGAGATTTGGCATCCCTGAAAGAAATAAAGAAAACAAAATGGCTCTTGAAAACAGAACAAAACAAAGCAAATGTGAACGTTGATTCTTTGCACAACAAACAGTAACAGTCACTAACACTAACAACAAACAACAAGAAAGCCAATGACTTTTTCTTCCGGAGCCCAGAATGATGTTGGCAGCAGGAGCCCCTAAAAACCCTTCGGGGTCTGAAAAAAAAAAAACGAAGAAGAAGAAAGTTGTTCAGGGCGGGAAGGGAAGGAGTTACTTGAATGCCCATATTTGGAATGACCTCTGCTAGTTAATATTCCATTCCGAAGTTTTCCACTTCCGATGTGACGGTATGAGCTTTGGCTAGTTGCAAATCGAAGGGATGCTGATAAAACACGGTCATTATTGGCTGTAAACATGTGGTTACCGCAACAAAACAACATTAACGACCGACCAGACATGTAGCGGGAAGAATGCCGCGCGAAACCAAGCCAGATGAATGGGTGGCGCTTGTTTTGCGGCGTTTTCAACAACAGGTAAAATGAATCATGATGATAAACTTCTCAGCATCTTGTAAACAGGCAATGCTTCATAAATCTGCATTTGGTTTAAAATGCAGTCAAGGCGTTTGGCTGTTGCAAGAACTAAATAGTCATGAAATAATAAACCAGCTTTTCGTTCTACGGAATCCTTAATACAAGAGCGAGTTGGTATCGAACGAGAAGCCATTTGATGTAAACTTATATCGCTTGCTCATTTCATCTGCTGTCTGTTCCTAATAGTCATTCTCGGAAAAAGAGCAGCTTCGAGCTTATGATATTTCACTTATATTAAGAATACCTAACACTCTGTCTTCCCTCTGTCTTAACGTGTTTTATGCCTTGTAAACCGAGAAGTCATTCAAAGGAAGTAGCTGTTTGAAAGACTTGAGCTTAACTTAATGTTTTAATGACCAAGTGTAGGATGTTGTGAATGAAATCTTTGTTTATGCTTGAATTAGATTTTAATTGTTAGTGTAATACGTTTGAACATGTGATCTTTGAACCTTCCTACATTTTGCACTCCTTTATGGCTATCCTGGCACCCTGAGATGGGATGGTTAAACTCTGTTAGTACATGTTATTGAAAAAGGTGAAATCTCCCAAGCTTCAAGGTTAATGTTCAATTTATGTTATAGCTGCTTGAGTCAGTGACCCCACCTTCTAGCTTACTTAATCTCCAACTACTATTTTGTATGATAGAAATGAGCTATAGCAATTGCCCCCTGAAAATATCTAATAACAGCAAAGGTTTGCAGAAACTTTGAATCTTGGCACTTTTGATTCACATTAAAATCTTGCATTTTTTATATTTTTCAGTGATTGTGGTTTTGTTGGTTTATTTTTGGATTCTTTTGCAGGGGCCGACTGGAGGGGGAGGGGGAGGGTAATACCTCTACCACTTTTACAGAAATCATCATGCATTTCTTGTATTTAGCCCACTTTCGTGATACATTCTTCCTTATAAGCCCCACCACTTGGCATGCTCTGCAGCTCTTGTTTATGATTGTAGAATTGAAAATTTCAGAGGGGTTAGGAGTGGAGGGGCAGGGGATGCAATTATTTTATTACAGTTCTACTCTTCCTAGTAGACAATTAGTCCTGTCAGTTTTTCAGCCTGCCTGTCAAACTGCTGTCTCAAATTGATTGTGTGATCATCTTTTTATCACATGATGCATTGTTTATGTACCAAAGGTGATCAGTATTTGATGGCATTAACTTGAGAGTTTGGCATGCCACATTGTTTTTCTGCTTTTCAATGAAATCTTAGCCCACAACTGTTAATCACATGGTGCATAACAACTATAATCACATGGTACATAAAAAGGTGATAACAGGAGCAATTTGAGACAGCTGCTGGCAGGCTGAAAAAGCAAAGGGTTTCAAGGTCTGTTCACACGTCGCAATCTTAGCTGCGATTTCAGTTGCGTTTTTTTGCAGCGATCGTCAATGTCATAACGCACGGTGTGAACGGCCAGCAATTTGGCTCTGCGATACTTGTCAATTTGTAGGTGATCTGAAGAAATCACAGCCGCATCACAGTGGGTTCAAAATGCCTGCGACGTCGCAGCAACATCACAAGTGAAATTGCCATAAGACAACCGGCCATTCACACCACACCATATGACATTGCTGTGTAATCCCCACAGACATTGCACCTGAAATCACAGCTAAAATCATGCAAATGGGCCTTAAGGGTGTACTGCAGAAGCACAGACAATTGTTGACTCTTTGTGCTCTGACTTCTATTTTGCAGCTGCCCTTGGAGGGACATGCAAGCAATGAAAGTCGTGAACAAATCAGTGAGAGCCTGGTTGTTATTAGTGATCACAAATTCATCATGGTTGTTGGAGACTGGCAAGGATGGTCAGAGAGCCTACGTTTCTGGTGAGCTAGGGTGTCATGTTTATCTAGGAAAGGAGAAAGGCAGCACTTCAGTTACTGGAGGTTCTTATGGGGAGGATGCCATTTGTTTGAAGATTTGTCTTAAAATCTTTATATCCCATTGCCCATTTTAAGGGAGCCTGTCATGACACACACGGGCTCCAGGAGCAATCACTGACAGATTCATCAGCAAACCTTATTAGGCCATTCTATCAGATAATTATTTATTAAGAATATGTGAAGTTAAAACGAATGGTCCATTGGATCGAGAAATAGCGAGTTTATAAATCATTTGTTTTCAATGTTTTTAGCCTTCACCAGCCATCATTATGGGACGATATTTCAATCTCTGATTGAGATGCACAGAACAGCTGTGGAGTTGCGTGACAGGCTCCCTTTAAAAATATCAGTTATATTACTGGTAGCATGTCTTCTGTCAAAGTTTTAAAACCATTCATAAATCTAGTCAGCTGCTATACGGTCAGCTTAGCAACAAGCAGAGTCAGGGGAAACACCCATTTCCATTGACTGATTTAGGGAATGTAGTGCAATATTGAATTCTGTAGATTAAAATTTACCTTTGTCAGAAGGTTATGTTGAGATATCAGGCTCGTACCCAGTCGCTAAATAATTCAGAAAAAAAGGAACAAGAAGGGCGAAAAAAGATTGGGATGCGCGAGGGCTTCTGGGAAGGGAAATGAGGGCGCACAAGGCATTGTGGGAAGGAGAAATGATGGCATTGCGCCCTTCCCACAATGCCTGCGCGTCCTCATTTCCCTTCCAGAAGCCCTCGCGCATCCCAATCTTTTTCGCCCTTCTTGTTCCTTTTTTTCTGAGTTATTTAGTGACTGGGTACGAGTCTGTTGAGATATATTGCTACCAGTGAGTACAATGTGCACTGATTCTAGCTAACCCCTAATATTCAGGGACAGTGGAGCCTGGGAAGCTAAGGGGCTTTATTCCCCTACTTTGAAAACTGTTCCAGTCCGTCCTTGATATTGAACAAAAACAATTATAAGAAAGGATTGAGTGGCTTGCTTGCTTGTTCCTTTTGACCACCAACTGCTCATCATAATACTGCGATGAGCAGCCAGTGATGAGAAACAGTTAGAATTATTGAGACAGGAACTTTTAGGATGGTACTTTTTTGCAAAAGCTCACCAGAAATGATGTTAGCTGTACTGCAGGGACATCAACCCCAGGACGTCAAAAATCTTGAGACCTCTTTGAAATGGCAAAATTTACTGCTGCAATTCTCCCAGGAGAAATGTATGGCAGTCATCTTGAAATTTTCCCATGAGACAAAGTGAAAAATCTTGAGACTCCCAGCAAAATCGGGAGAGCTGACATCCCTGGTAATTGTCAGATGTATAAACTGAGAAATACATAACAGATATTTTTTGCAGTTGCTCTCCTCCCAAACCATCTCAAGTCATCCCGATTGCATGAGCTGTACAATTTGCACAGTTCTCACCTGAACAGCCATTCATCTTTTTGATTCACTATTTTTTCATTTTCATTATAGGCTGCAATGTCACCCGAAAGGCTTCACCTAGGAGCAGAGTCCAATGTTCTGATTCTCAGAACTCTTGCAAAGTGTTTTGAAAAGGTATTGTATTTTATGGGTTGCATAGATTAAGTAGATAATTTATGTGTGTAATTGATAGCACTGTGACATCATCACCATGTGGTCACTTGTTCCCACTCCGGTGGGATCCGGTGATCTGGTGCGAGGCCAGCTGTACCTGTTTGCTGGGCAATAAATTGCTGAACCCATCTTGTGTGGTAGTAATTTGCAGCTATTTTGTTTATTGATCACCATTTTTTGGTCTTTCATCTACAACTTTTTTTCACAGAGACTAGATCAAGCCAATTATTATCTGGCAAATTTAGCAGTAAACATGACAGACAAGAAACTTATATCAGAGATGGTCTCCTTATTTTTTGCTTTCTCCATCCCTGCAGAACTCTTATTGATTGTTCTAAACTGCATGTCATTCATTGTGCTGACTTCATATGTTCTCTTTTTTTTCCATATCTTGATGAATTAGAATCCTGAACAGTGTGCTGCTCTTCCAGACGATGCATTACTCAAAATTCTTTTGCCTACACTTTGCCGGGTAAGTCAAGGTGATGTATAGGTTACTATTCAGGGCCTGACTTGATTGTGTTCTCTTGGTTCCATTAGCAACCAATTTTGGTCACCAAAGCCAATGTTTAGTTGTCACATAAATGCAAATCTCAGCTGAACTTAGAAAGATGGGGTGCCATTTGGTGACTAGCTCAGAAATAATTTTGTCACCAAGCCCCCATGCGTAGTTGCCATTGGCATAGCTGTCAACCCCAGAGCACAGAAATCTTGAGATGTTGTAGAAAATGCAACAAATGTAAGAAACATCCAAGGAGGTTATGCAGGAGAAAATACAGTTATTGGTAATTAATGTATGAGAATGAAGCAAATCTTCTGTATAATATACTCAGATTACTGGTCCTTCATTCAACAGTTTCTCATTTTATTGTTTGGATGCCTTTCAGTTTGTTTGTCAAGAGAGTGGAATTCCCAAGGAAGCAGAACAAAAAGCAGAATGTGCAAAGATCCTGTCCCACGTCAGTGTGCATCATTTCTCTGCTTTATTCAACAGGATTGCCATCAGGTACATATCTCTTGAACTAATGCATCTGTAGCAGACAGGCCTCTAAGATCTTGTTTTGACTCCCCCCCCCCCCCCCCCCCCCCCCAATATCCCTCTAGACGTATACCTAAAATACAGGCCAATGTACACCAAACAATTTACAGTCATTATACCCGTAGTGGCCATAAAATTGCAGCCCCCACAAAGCCCCTGGCACCTCATTGTCAAGTCTGGACTTTACCCCTGGCCAGGTTATAGGAGTTAAGCCAGTAGATGGTCTGGCACTGATTGTGTTTGTAACTGCAGACTCCACATGTTGGCCAGCACAGAGGACAGCTCGGACACTGGTGATCTGGAACTTATTCAACACCTGAATGTTAACGTTTCTTCTCTAAAAATCCTTGTACGAGGTATGAATTAACGTCTTCTATTATAGACTTAATGGCCGCTCCTAAGAATAACATTTAGTTTTGTTTTCCCAAGATCTTCCCCAAATCAACCACTGGCAGTCTATGTTTAGTTGAGTGAAATTCTAGGAACAATTATATAGCGAAGTGTTTGTATGTCTGTTATATTGTTCAGAGGGTGTTCAAGTGTTTAAAAGTCTGAGGAAACCTGGTCAGCTGGCATTTGTAGGAGGCCTGGAAAAGGTACCATGTTTTGTTTACTTACAATCTATCTTACAATACATGGCAAATTGCACTCATATATAATACAGTTTGTACTGCACTGTATGCAGTAAGCAGAAGTGACTGATGGTGACTTGCTTTCAAAAGAATAGACAAACTTGAGAAAACGTTTTGGACTCGATGGTATTCGCAAGTTTTTCATATTCAAATTGAGGCTCGCACTGTATTTAGAGCGGATTTCAGATGACCGTCGTGTTTGCAATTGGTTTGCTTTCTCATTGGCTGCTTATTTCTATCAACCAATCAAATTGCGAACTAATTACAAGCAAGGAATAACTAGCCAATTGGTTCGGCTCCTGATTGGCTGGGCTGGAAACCATTCAGCAGTAAGGTGTAATTACTCTTGTTTCTGATTGGCTAGTGATAACACAATTGCGTTTACTTTCACGACGGTCATCTGAAATCTGCTCTATGTGCCGTTGATGTCTTTTCAGCAGAAGAACAGGGAATTCGAACTGGACTATTGCAAACTGCAGTATATAAAGGGAGTTTAGGCTGTGTTTCCACAAAACCTGAATTTTTGACCACGGGAAAATATGATGGGTCCTGGTGTTCCATTGACCCTTGCCAGTTAGAATATGACCGGACAAATTTTCCCTGTCGTTATAGGTGACTCTTTTTCTTTTCTTTTTTTACCCTGGATCCGGTAAACAGAACGCCTAAAGTGAACGAGTATTTGTGCATACAAAAGTTCGTTCGGAAATAAATGTAGTTATCATAGTTTTGTGATCTTGGTTTTAATATTTTCGTGAAATCTATACACCGAGGAAAAGGAGTAATAAACAAAAAAGAAAAAAGTCCAGCATTTGTTTGACGAACGTGATCGTGATTATTTTTATTATTAATTATTTTTGTAGGCAATTTGGAACTGGATACAAAACAGCCCAGATGAGTTTGCAGAGCTGCAAAGATCACCATCAAAGGAACTTTCAGGCGAGTATCTAATAATAAGCTTCATTCTAGAACTTCTTGTGGGTAGACACTAAGGCCCTGGCTAGTTTTTTAATGTTTACCGGTTTAGCCGCGCGGAAAACATTGTCGCGCGCAGCAAATTTTGTAGCCCGGACACAAAATTTCTTGTCGCCAGACAAGAAACATTTTATGTGTCCGAGACACACGCGTGCGATGTTTCGTAGTTTAGCCACTCGGAGAAACATTCAGGACACAAATGTTGCGCGCTACATGTGACCTAGTTTAGTCGTTGCTTAACGCTTATGAAAAATATTTTGCAGATTATGCAACTAGGTTGTTTGATCTTGTGGACCAGTCTGCTGAAAGTGCTAAGAGGAAAGCTGCTGTTTGGCCACTACAAATCATGCTCCTCATTTTATGCCCAGTAAGTAGATTATTATAATAATTTTATACGGTGCTTGCCTCTCGCCGCTGTCAGCCGGATCAAATTTATTTCCTATAATGTTTTTTTTTTTGTCTATCTCGTTGGCCGCTTCTGAGCTTTACAATAGTAACTACGTACTTATTTTCATTACCAGGAATTGCTGCAAGAAATTACAACTACTGAGAAGATTGCTGTGCCTAGTAAAGTTAATAAGGTGAGTGATCTAGGAGCAAAATCGGTGGCTTTTTCCTGAACAGAATTAAGATAACTAGGACACATGTAGCGCGCAACTTTGTAGCCGGACGCACGTTTCCTTCATGTTTTCCAGTTTAGCCACGCGAGAAACATTGTTGCTCGCGACAAATTGTAGCCGGGACACAAAAAAATGTTTATTCGAAACATTTTATGTGTCCAAGATACACGCGTGGCATGTTTCTTTTAAGAGCTACGGCTAAAAAAGCATGTTTCCCCCAGTAGCTAATCTAGGAAACATCGCACGTGCGTGTGTCTCGGAAGAAACGTTTGTCTTGTCTTGCGAAGAAACATTTCTTTGTGAGAGTAGGCTAGAGCATAGGTATTGTTTTTATTACTGTTCCTAAGTCCGTTCAAGTCCTGTTTGCATATTGCTTTTATTTATTTCAGAAAGAATTTCTGGATAGTTTAAAGAAAGCATTGACCAGTACAAAACACCTGACAGAAAGCGCTGCCGTAGTTTCTGTCAAACTTTGCAAAGCTGCCAACTACATGCGACCTGAAGACAACTCCGTGTTATGCTTCCTGGTTCTCACAATACTCAACGAACTGAAGGTACTCTTATAAATTGCCAGCCCCCCCCCCCCTCCCCCCCCCCACACACCCCCAAACAAATACAAAAACCTAGGTATTCGATATCCATCACATGATATCCATCGTATCAAGGAGGAAAGGACGCAACAAACAAACGGGCTCCTTTTGTTTATTTATTTTGTCCCTAAAAAAGGAAAAAAGTTCTTTCTCATTGGTTGGCCGCTCAGACTCGCCCATTATGGGTTCCCTTTTTACTTTGGCCCGTGTTTCAACCTGAAAAGCCATTTAGTGACAATGAGTATCGCGAGCTAGATCTAGAACATAGATTAGACTGCATTTGCAGTCCCTTCTTTGGCGAACGTCGCGTGAGCAGGAAATATGAGCGCGCAAACAAACTACTGGGACAAAACAAACTACTGATGTACGAGGACTAGGGCTTTCTCTCGATTTACGAACATTCGCCAAAGAAGGAACGGCAAGCCGTCTAAAAATTTTAATTTTTAGTCGAATAAATGTAGTGCGCCATCTAATGCAGCCCGTTTTAAAGGACTTAAAGACACGAAAACGAAAACGGAAACTTTTTGCTCCGTTTTCAAAAAGATATGCGTCCACAATTTTTCGTGTTTTTTTTTTTTTTTTTTTGCCGTTTTCGGTGTTCGTTTTCGGCGTTGTAGTGTGGACGATAGCCGTATCCGGAGCAAAAAGTATCCGTTTTCGTTAGAAAACGGAGTAGTGTGGACGGGGCCTTCAAAGTCCTCTCCAACCTCTCCTGTCTAGCGGTCGTGTACTTTCGACCGCTATGAGTTTCCTCACTCTTCCTTCTTTTTTCTTATCCCTAGTTCTTTATCATTTCAGGCGTTATTGTTTAACGTGTCCAAACCTTTCAGTCTTGGCTCTGGTAGCGTAGCAAGCACTGAAGATCTGATGCTCGACTGTTTTGTGTCGAGCTTTCGGATCAACTATCGCAACAGCCAGCACTTTGATCCGTGTTTACTACCGACTTCGCCTGTCATATTTCAGCTAGTTTGTGTCAAGGGAATCTATCTTATTGCTACTCAGGTATGTAGCTGATAACTGAAACCAGTCACGCACACCTCTTGATACCGTTTCTATAGAAAGTGGCTTGTGATTGGCTTCCTTTTACTGCCGGTTTTACAGCGAATTTCAGATGACTGTAGTAAGACCAAATACACCTAGCCAATCACGAACGAGAGAAAATAAAAGTTGCTGCTGAAGGGATTCTCCTCAGCCAATCACAAGTAACCACAATCACGCTATGAGCACATGATTGGTTTCTTTGTAAGCCAAGCCAAGAAAAACCACTATCACGCGGTGAGGACGTGCGTTTAGTCCAGTATGATTGGTTGAAAGAAATGAGCGACCAATGAGAATGCAAAGTAAATGCAAATAGTTTTCAACACTCATCTGAAACCCGCTCAATGTGACGTGTTCTTTTTATCATTCTCGACTAGAACACACTTCCCTGGTGGCCTAAAGCGGAAGTCCTTCACCCAAAGGCACAGCAGATCAGAGCGATATTCTTGGTAAGATCTGGCTATATTACATAAATTTAGCATTCGGCAAAACAATACGTCTTGAAGTCTTAATTTTTGGTGTTTTAGGACCGTGTACATTAAGATCAACAACATAACGAACATTCATACAACCTTGTTACAGCGTGTCACGAGTCGCGTGCTTTCCGCTGACCACGAAGTACAGCAATCCAGGCTCAGCCAAGTAAGTCCACAAATTTCCGGAAGCATATTTCGACAACCTCGACCCCAGGGTGTTGTGGGTAATTTTCAAGATGGCGGGTAGACTTTCTCAAAGTCTCCTCGCTCGATCGCTCGGTTCGCCTCGCTCTGTCCGGAGAGGACGACTTGGAGCAAGTCTAGATGGCGGGTCAAAAGGGCGCCGGTATCCAAGATGGCAGCTATGTACAACGTGTACAACTTGTACATAGCTACCATATAATCTTATACATAGCCACCATTTTGACTCGCAATCTCGAAAATTACCCACAACACTCTGGGGACGTGGTTGATCTATCGATCGATCTGGCAGAATTATTTTTATAAGCTGAAATTCAAAATGCGTGACGACGAATGGCAATGATGTTGTAGATTTACAAAGTGAAAGAGATGCATCGCAAACATAAAGACGACGACGCGCTTGTTGCCAGACGAGAGAAGGAACTGGTACGATGGCTGGTCAAGCTCTTCCATGCTGATCCCGTCTTTGCGTTTCACGTGAGTAGTTAGAGGCTTTTAGCACTGACGACGAGAACCGCAACGGAAACGTGATTTTCAATATCGTACCCATAGCCCGTCGTCTTTTGGTCAGCGGTAAGATTCAGAGCTAGGGGGTAATCTTTTTAGACCCAAATTCTGGGCCAAGTCTTTGTAACTTATATATGGCCGTGTGGCTGCCAGTGGCGCCGTTACGACCCAGCGTAATTCAGCTTACGAGCTGCCAGGTCTATAACAAATCCTGCATTTCTATTGGCTAGCTACTAAAATAGTATTTTAGTGATAGACCTTGTGAAGGAAATTGGCGCGATTTTGCTGCTGGTTTTCCAGTGAAGGAAGCATGCCGTTTCTTTTGTGTATAGAACCCTGATACGCTTGGATGGGAGATCCAGAAGAGTTCGTCGCAGGTTATCGTAGGACTGGTACAGCTTGTTCTTTCCTCATCTTTACCTGAAGATCTGAAAGCCGAGTCTGCAGAGGTAAGGTTTGGGACAAACAAGTTAAAGAGTCTGTGCCGCCATTTTGACAGCATAGCAACGTACCAAGTCGGAGAAAGCATCCATTTCCATCGGATGATTTAGAGAATAAAGAGCAATGTTGTCGATTATATTTGGGAAAAAAAATCTGAAACTTTGTTTTTAGATGTTTATTAAGATATTTCTACAGGTAAATCGTCTTCTAATATCGAACGAAAACAGTAACAAAGGAGTGGCTGACACGGGCTCTTTAAAACTCAGCATCATCCAGCTTAGATGTCACCTTCTGTCTCCTTTAGACTCTTCTCTGCTTGTTTCAAGCCGACAACATCGAGTTATGGAATCTGGTGGCGCCGATTGCAACGTTTTGGGAAATAAGGTCAGTCGAAAACATGTTTCGTAAATATGAAAGCATAAAAAATGAAAGAAATGACGGCTGAAAATTCAGGCTAACCTGGATTCAGAACATTCGCTGTTTATTGACTCGTTTTCTGTCTTGGCAGTTCACACGTGCTTGTGTCGGTCGCAGAGGTACTCATATCCCATGGCAGTGACAGCACTCGTCTTCTCAAGTATCTGAAAGAACTCATCAGCTGTAAAAACGAGTTCCTCAAAAGACACAAGGTACATCTAATCAAGAACGACTTGCACGTCAACTGTCTGTCATAGCCCGCGGTGCGTCATGGGAGGAAATAAGAAATTCTCATGTTCACTAAGTGCAATATTTCTTGCAAGCGATGTATCGTAGAATCATTTGGCATAAACAGGGTGAAAAGTATGGCAATTTATCCTGAAAACCAGTGTCCATGGTTCTGTTTTGGTACACCATGACGCATCACGGGCTACAACATAGCTGAGACGGTGCAACCTTCTCTGAAAGGTGTATAATATGGTTGTTTGTCGTAGGTTCTGGCGCCAGACAATCATTGGCAAATTCAGATTGGCCGAAATTTGCCTAATCGACAAAGAGGGCCACCATATACAGTGGCGTACTTAGCCTATGGGCCTGCAGGCACGGGCCTGCAATTTTTTGGGGGGAACTTTGGTACAAGTACTGCATCGCATTCTTGAGCTTGGCCTGTACATGTGCAAAATCCTATGTACGCTCGAGGCTGTGACTTCAACTTTTTACAATCCTGCGTACGCCCCTGATATATGGAAAAGACATCCGGTTTTGTCTGGCATCAGGGCCTCCGACAGTCAGCATGACCGAGAGGCTCTGGGAACGAGAATGTCAATATACCATTTGGCCGCTTGCGTGGGGGTCCTGTGGTTTGTTTCCCTAACTGACAGTCATCCAAAATAATATTTTTTGTTTGGTCACATGATTATTAAAGAGCTTGTTCGTGCGTTCAGGAAAAACAAAACAAAAGATTTCGTTTGCTTGAGTGCCAGTTTGGAAAAAAAACCGCAGGACCTCCGCTCAGGCAGGAAAGGTTAATTTTAGGTTTGTCAATTTTATGAGTAATCCCGATTAACTACACGTCAACTACCAGCGTTTGGTTTAGAGAACTACACGATTTTCTTCAGCTGTTGCAACCTCGTGCACAACCTCGCGGCTTCATTGACAGAGTTGTTAAAGGGAGTGTATAATTGTAAAGTTGCTTTCTTTTGATACTTGTAGGAGCATGCGTCAACAGGTAGCCACATACCAGTGTGTACGCTGGCTCAAACCAAGCTAGAGGTAAGTTGGGGAGATTGTTGATGAGCTCTCTGCAATCTCGTCCCGAGGGCCTTCTCCGCTGTTTGTTGTTTGTGGTAGACAATTGTAGGCTGATTCTGATTGGTAGGTATTGCCGCTCGCCATTTGGAAAATTCAACTAACTGACAATGACAGTTACCATATAATAGAAAAACCGGATTCTAGGACGATTCTAGGACGATTCTAGGACGTCCGGTTTCGTCTATGTTCAGAGCTCACAACATTCAGCATGAGGCGTGGGGAATGACATAGAGCATTGATTCTGAAAAGTCCCAACTTTGTGTTCCCTATTTTCTTGCACCCCCAGACTGTTTTCCTGAGTTACTTGTGGAGCTCTGACATGGAAGCTGTGTTAATAGCTCTATCGTGTTTTGGACATCTGTGTGAAGAGGCCGATATACTACAGAGTTCCGAGAATCTGAACGAGCTGTCCTCGGCTTCAAACTTCCAAATCTTGGCGGATCTTGCTGTAGAGGCTCACAGATTCACCACAGGTATTCACTACGATCAATTTGCCGTCATCCCCAAAATGTCTGTTCTTACTTGTTTCTTCTTATTTATCCGCCGATGACTAAAGCAACGGTTATCGTCTTAGGGTCTAAATTCTACAGAAATAACACATTTCTGTCACGTGAGTCACGCAATTATTACTAAATTGAGAACACTAAAAGCACTTTTGAAGCAAAAGCAACACCAAGTTGAACTGTGCTGTAGGATATCAAAAGAAAACCTCGACCAAGACCTCGGGAGGCTAGAATTGTGTTACTCAGTCACGTGAGTCACAAGGAATAATGGAGTTAGGCATTTCAACGAGTTCACCGAAGTGGTGCTTTGATTTCTAATGTTATAACTTTTTTTCAAAGGGAGAGCGTCTTTGCAGAAGAAGATCATGTCTTTGTTACGACGATTTGAGAAACAGACTCCAGGGAATGTTCAGGTGAGCGCACGGAATGAGTAGTTACGTGCATCTCAACATGGCTATTTGAGATTTCTACACGTAATTCGTCTTCTTATGTCGACTGAAAACAATAACAAGGGAGTCGCAGACAGACCGTTGAAATTCACTTGTAGATGTTTGTGGGCGTGGTACTACGGATTTCACCGAACCGTGGATCGCGTCGAAAAAAAACGTATACGATTCTGCCCGCTGAGGCTCATGTTTTTGTCTGCATTCCTTTCTCCACGGGCCGGCATGCTTTTCCAAAACTTTTCTGAAAGACCTGCAAACTGGCAATGTCTATTAAGTATTTTGGCAAAAAGCCATCAGTTAAAGTTCAAGTCTCTTTGATTTCATATTTCAAGATTGTAACAGGCGAATTTTCTATTTCGACTCAGTCGTGACGGTTGTTTTCAAGAACATATAAGCCCGTGGAGAAAGGAGTGCAGGCAAAACATGAGCCCGAGCTGGCAGAATCGTAGACGATTTTTTCGACGCGAACTACTGTTCGGTGAAACCCGTAGTATGATGTAGATGATTGACGCGCTTGATTTTGCTCTCCAGGCCTGGCAAGACACGTACACGCGATGGCAGCGTCTCACGTACTCACTCACGAACTACGGCAAAGACGACGGCAATGTCAGTATCGCACTATCATCCGTACGCAAGCGAACTACGGCTAGTATGTCACGGGCTGATAGCATGGAGGTAAGAGTCGTGCGATAGTCACCTTTTAAAGTCCCGTCATCAACTGAGAGCCTGTGCGG
Source organism: Scolanthus callimorphus (assembly GCA_033964015.1). Classification (NCBI taxonomy): domain Eukaryota; kingdom Metazoa; phylum Cnidaria; class Anthozoa; order Actiniaria; family Edwardsiidae; genus Scolanthus; species Scolanthus callimorphus. The sequence goes on from CM066919.1 coordinate 9,364,826, forward strand.
TCTATTAGCCAATCAGAGCAGCCGAAAAACAATGGATCAATTTGAAAGCAAAAGAAAACGGGGCGCAAAGGCTTCCGGGTGATGATGAGCCTTTAACGGGAGTCAGTCTTGTTTTTTTGAGTCTTGAATATTGAGACTGCTAACCGGCTCTTCTGTTGTTGTTTTTCCGGAAATGTTTCTTTTCGGGTTTCAGGATTCTCTATGCGCGCAAAATATCGAGATAGGGGAAGGGGGCAGGGATTTCAAGGAAATCTTGAAATCTGGTAGGTACTTCATATATGGCTCATTAAAGTGTGCTCCGTATATAATTAGAACGAGGATAAACAGACGCACAGTAGGACGAACCATATATGACGTATCTAGGTGAAATCTTGTTGCTGGGCAAAAGATGAAACAAAATGAATTTCTCGAGTAAACCCCACTATTTTATTTCTGCTTTACAGACGTCCCTCAATGAATGGACATACATGACGGGCTTCCTGTGTTCTCTTGGCGGGGTTTGTCTGACGTCATATCAAAGCATAAGGTAAGTGAGGTGATTGATTGATCAAATGAGTTCACACGTGCTACAAATAATTTTAGATGAAAATTATATTACAGCTAAAACCGTTGCATCACGACCCATGTTTTCAAAAACATTAAATTATTTTTGGATTTTTGACTTTGCTGTTCCACCAATCAAATTATCTGAGCCAATGAAACTCTTGCCCTGTTTCGCCTAGTGCAGTCAACTGGCTTCCCTATGAACTAAAACCAGACAACGTCGCTACGGAAAGCCAGGCGACTGCACTGGGCGAAACAGGGCAAGAATCTGATTGGCTCATACGATTTGACTGGCAGACAGTAAAGCCAATTTTGAAAACGGCGTTTGCGATGCAACGATTTCAGCTGTTCATACTTAAACTTTGCTATCGCCATGACGTGTCTAGACTTTATAATTCAATTTTGATTATTGTCAATGATATGGCGTCAGGTTTGATGTGGTTGTTAATGTTGCATATATTTTATGTGATTTTTTTAGACGCTATAGCCGCGCTCTTCCCTCAGCCGTGCACACCAGCACTGAGTCACGCACCAAAGGGACCTGCTCTGTCTCAAGGTTAGCTCGTTAGCCTAAGCCCTGTTTCAAACGTCGGTCTTTTCGCGTCGAATCTTATCGTCAGAAAGTTTATATGCAGCTTAGAGGACACTTTGTCTAGTGCAAAAGGTAAATCTAGATGAAGCATTGAAGAATATAATTGGGAAGTAAAATGTGTTTTTCTTGCTTATTTTTCCTTTGTTTGTAAAATCGACAAAATTCGGCTGAATTAGATTCGATGCGACAGACAATCGACAGGCATACCAGTTCAACTCCACTCAATGTCTACTCAGTCAGCATTCCTTGTGTTCTTCTTACCGCGCGCGAAAGTTCCAGCATAGCTCAGTCGATGTCCAATGCAATTTTCAAATCAGGTGGAAGCAATAGCCCAAGGAAAGCACATGTGAAGATTTGAAACATTTTATACTACGCGCACACCTTAATGTTTGCGTCCATCATTTTCACGAAAGTTACGTTTTCAGTAACAACATTGAACATGCATTGAACAATGGCCGTTTTCACACTAGAAGACGAACAAATCGTCTGGACGGACAAATCGTCTGACGATTTGTTCGTCTTTGTGCGTCTAGTGTGAATTCAGGTCGGACTTTAGTCGATTTGTTCGTCTATACGAACAAGTTGTCTATGAAAAATCGTCTTCTTAGACGGCCAAAAACAGACGAACAAATTTAGACGATTTGTTCGTCTGAAAATTTGTTCGTGCCGTTTTCACATCAGACGATTTGTTCGTCTACAGTGTGAAAACGGCCAATGTAATCGCTGAACATTTTTTACCTCGTTTCGTCCAGTAAAAGGCTTGTTCATGGAGGAACGTTGAACAAACATACACAAATGTTGAATTCACATTTTGAACTTGTTTGGTCCTGACTCTAATATTACTCTGTGTGCACCTATTTCAAAAAGATTGCTTTGCGAATTGCCTTTGTCATCGGGGTCGTTGTTTGGTAGTCTCACAAGCAAATAATCCAATTGTATTCCAACTCCCAAAGCAACGTTCAGGTTTGTTTTTAATTAACACATAGAGGCGTGTCCTTTTTTTTACTCAGATTTCTCAAGGATTTGATCAGTTTGCTCGTCTGCAGTAACGACAAGCTGGAGTTCAGGTGAGCGATTACACAGTATTTACACAGTATTTATATTTACACAGTATTTACACAGTATTTACACAGTATTTACACAGTATTTACACAGTATTTTACACAGTATTTTACACAGTATTTACACAGTATTTACACAGTATTTACACAGTATTTTACACAGTATTTTACACAGTATTTACACAGTATTTACACAGTATTTACACAGTATTTACACAGTATTTACACAGTATTTACACACTATTTACACAGTATTTACACAGTATTTACTCAGTATTTACACAGTATTTACACAGTATTTACTCAGTATTTACACAGTATTTACACAGTATTTTACACAGTATTTACACAGTATTTACACAGTATTTTACAGAGTATTTACACAGTATTTACACAGTATTTTACACAGTATTTACACAGTATTTACACAGTATTTAGTCAGTATTTACACAGTAATTACACATTATTTTACACAGTATTTACACAGTATTTTACAGAGTCTTTACACAGTATTTACACAGTATTTAGTCAGTATTTACACAGTATTTACACAGTATTTACACAGTATTTTACACAGTATTTACACAGTATTTACACAGTATTTACACAGTATTTTACAGAGTATTTACACAGTATTTAGTCAGTATTTACACAGTGTTTACACAGTATTTACACAGTATTTTACACAGTATTTACACAGTATTTTACACAGTATTTACACAGTATTTACACAGTATTTACACAGTATTTACAAAGTATTTTACACAGTATTTACACAGTATTTTACACAGTATTTACTCAGTATTTACACAGTATTTACACAGTATTTACACAGTATTTACTCAGTATTTACTCAGTATTTACAGAGTATTTACAGAGTATTTACAGAGTATTTACAGAGTATTTACACAGTATTTTACAGAGTATTTACACAGTATTTACACAGTATTTAGTCAGTATTTACACAGTATTTTACACAGTATTTACACAATATTTACTCAGTATTTACACAGTATTTACACAGTATTTACACAGTATTTACACAGTATTTTACACAGTATTTACACAGTATTTTACACAGTGTTTACACAGTATTTACACAGTATTTACTCAGTATTTACACAGTATTTACACAGTACTAAAGCTTTGTTCACACCAGTAACATCACGACATAACGGTGTCACGATGGCAATAGCGTAAAAATATCAGAAATAGTCAAGATTGTTGACAGTGTTGTGTGTTTATTTAAAGTAGATTTTCGCTGCCGAGTGGGATAATTTTGTTCATGTGACGTATCGCTAGTATAAACCAGGCTTTATTGATTCTTTTTGTTTGTTTGCGACACTTTCTAGACTGCTTGCAGTCCCTTCTTTGGCGAACGTCCGTAAATCGAGAGAAGTCCAACTATTTACGAGAGAAACAGCGCCACGGGGGAAGAGTCTCGCCGAAGGCGCAAAGATCCCGTGGCGCTGCTTATTACCCGAAACCTAAAATGTAGACTCCTGTGAGCTGGAAATAACGAGCGCGCAAACAAACTACAATGTAGGCCTAGGACTTTCTCTCGATTAACGGACGTTCGCTAAAGAAGGAACTACAAGCAGTCTAGACACTTCCCTTTCTCTAGAAAATATTTGCCATGTATTACACGTCCGACCGAAGGGTTTCATTTTTCTGTGCCTCTTTTCGTACACAGATCCGCTTGACGGTAAATGAGCTTATCGGTACGCAGCTCAGTCCAACGCTTTACCCGATCTTGTTTGAGCAGATCAAAGAAGTCCTCAAGACGTTCTTTACTCCTTCAGGGCAGGTAAGTTGCTATGGTTACCGTCTTTTTGTTTGCTGCTAAGATAACCGACATAAAAATTGTACTAACGATGGCTACGCCCCTGCTACCCATAATGACTTTTTCGTTTTTGTTTTGAAGGCTATCATCCAAGACACGAATACATTATTTGTAGACCAGGTAAGGAAAACCAAGTAGTGACGCCCTTTTAGGTCCGCACTGATGCTAAACATAATCCGAACGGATCTCTAGAGTATCGTGAATTTACAATTACGGGATGAACGGATGTCTTGCGGAATGCAAACAACACGCACCAGGGACCTTCTACAGACACCCATGGTAAAAGATGAAGTGCCCATAAAACATGAATGGGAAGAATGAATCTCGAACCTTGTGCCACGAATGGCTTTGGTAACCTTCTGTGAGATAATTTACGGCGCGCGCACGAGCCTCTGTGTTTGTCTGTGGTTCTGGTAGCTTGCGTTGTGATTCTGGTAGCTTGTGCGCGCTCAGAGAGTAAAGAGGATAAAAAACTGGTACTCAGGTTAGGGTCGTGTAATGGGATGCCAAACCAATTCAACTTTGTTGAGAAACGATGTCATTGGCACTTGACTACGTTCAACAAAGTTGAATTGGTTTCGCAACCCCATTCAACTTCATTCAACATGGCGCGTTCAACAAATGTTGAATAAAGTTGAATCAAGTGTTGAATTGCCAATCGGTTTTGCCCCAGGCAAAGACAAATCGGTTTATTGACTAAATGAGATGAAACAACAGAAGCAGGCTCCCTTTCCTTTCCCGACACAATTCCATCTGTTCTCATTCAAATGAATGACCAAGTGATTATGATTATTTTGAATTACGCTCGGAATTATTTCCAATTTGGGCGCGTTTGTATTTCAGGTGATCGTAATCATGAAGTACATTCTAGACAACAAGGGACAAGTGGAGAGTTTCCAGCTCGGGAGTGTTGAGTCTATGGTGTTGACGTTTGTCAGGTAGGAAGCCTGTTGAGGTCCAATTGGGCACATATCAAGACAATTTCGCCAAAAACTGTTAACTTGTCGACGTTGCAAAACGTCCTGCTTATTAGGAAATCCCCCTTACCTTATTTGGAAGGTCTGTAAGTATTTTCCCTCATATCTTGGCCAATCTAGTCTAGTCTGTTTCACACTATGTCTTTCTTTCTTGAATCACAGGTATGTCCGTCATTTGCCTGTAAGTCTCACGACCCTTCAGACCAAGACTAAAATATGCTCTCTTGTTGACCTGGTAAGACATCGTTTCATTCTTTGTTTGTTTGCTTGTTTGCTTGTTTGCTTTGCTTGCTTACACCATTGTAAACCCTAGATTGTCGAAAACTAGCGCTTTGGTACGTGCTTATTCAAATCAAAACATCGTAAGAAAGTCTCATAGATACGTAACATTTGTGTCTTTGCCGACAACTGTGCAGCGCCTAAAACAACGCCTATGGATGCTGGAAATGGATACTTCTCTGATTCAGTATTTTTCTAGGGTGACATAAATACGGCTGATTGAGGCTTAAAGGCTATTTGTTTGTAATTCCCAGGTCATAGTGCGGAGAGAAGAGCTCTTATTTCATCAAGAGATGAAGTTCAGAAACAAACTGGTTGAGTACATGACTGACTGGCTTTTACACTCAGCAGACCAGAAGCAACATATCACTGACGACCTTGTCGCACCTTCCAGGTGAGCTGCTTTGCTTTTCCGCACATCCAAATAGCAATATTCGTGAATCTACAAACCCTTTTTACCTTTTCTTGCATTTCCCGCTACTCAATAGTCTCGTTTTGCAGCCGTAGCGGTCGCGCACGCTTTCGAAGCCCGTTAGAAGGCTTCGAGCGCTTGCGTGACAGAGACCGCTACGGCTGCAAAAGGAGACTGACTACTCAATACAGCATAACATTGATACCGAGTCGTCATGGTCCAGACGCTGCGATTACAGGCGTGATTTCTTCGCCAATCTCATTGTGATGTCATACCTCGCCGTATGAACCGCCAGCGATCTAAGGCGTTGCGACGTAGGATGTGTTTTGAGCAAGTTCTTATTCAAAACAAACTGGCAGATATCGCATTACCAAATCGCCGGCCGCACACACGGCGCGATATGACGTCACCTCAAGTTCAAATCGCAGCTTGTGGACGGACCACAGGCACTCTGACAGCGACAACACGATGAGCGTATTAGCTGTGCATAACAGTAAATGTTTGTTTTTCTTATTCCAGTGAACTTGATGCTGCTGTCATGCATGCAATCGCCTCACTCCTGGCCGGACTCCCTCTTCAACCTGAGGCCATAGAGACTGACATTGTGGACGCAAAGTCCCAACTCTTCCTGAAGTAAGCTTAGTAATCATTGAAACTGCAGTCAACAGTAGTCTTCGTGTAGTACTAAGGGCTGGTTTATATTTGATAGGAAGCGCAAGAATATCAATGTCGTACATCTCCCTTTGTGGTGCATACAAGAATGCAAGCGCAAGAAAATCGTTTGCGCTTCCATGTGCTAGCGCATGCACAGGGCCCGACATTCCGATTATATGGTCGCCAATGGCGACTAGATTTACGGTTTGGCGACCAACAATCCAAACGTTGTCGCCAAATTGCGACTTACCTGTCCAGTGTTGGTTTAAAAAAATGTCATTCTCAAAATTAGCTGTCAACAGCATTAATTCAAGTGAAAAAGATGGCGATCAGATGTCTATTATGGCGATCAAAACTTCACTATTTCGCGACTAGAAATTTTTATTTAGGCGCCAATGGCAACCTTCGAAAAGGTTAATGTCGGACCCTGCTGTGCTGGCACCCAGTACAAATCACGACAAAAAAACACACCTGCAAGCAAGCGAAGCAATGATGGCTCTTGTCTTGGTCTTGCTCCCCACAAGTTGTGCTTGTGTTTAAGCGCGAACAGCGTGGACCGGGCCTGATAATCGTACATGTATATATCTTGCTTCGCACAGGCTCGCACTTTTGCGCTTGTGTCCAAGCGTGAAAAGTGTGTACCGGGCCTTGGTACATGTATTTCTTGTCGTGTGCTTTCTCTCGCACAGGTTCACACTTGTGCTTGTATTCATGCGTGAACAGTGTGAACCGGGCTAACAATGGTACATGTACTTCTTTGCTTGTGTTTTCTCTTGCTTCGCACAGGTTCACACTTGCTGTTGTGTTCATTTGTGAACAGTGTGGACCGGGCCTGATAATGCTACATGTTTATTTTTCCAGGTATTTCACGTTGTTCATGAATCTCATCAGTCGATGCAAAACTGCAGGAGATCACAGCAGACAACGTGGTTCGTCCAGCTCGCAGTTGCTCCACCAGAGTGCTGTCCTTGCCATGTCTAACCTTCTTAACGCGAATATCGACATTGGGCTCATGTATGCCATCGGTACGTCACCATTTCAAACTTCTGTCTTTTTTATTTCAATCTAATCTATAATGTAAATGTAAAATATTTGCAGCCTTGTCCCTGGCGTTCTGAGTGGGCTTCCTGTGGTTGATAAGACGTGTGACGTGACGTCACAGGATACCCTCTCCCCGAGCGCCTAGTGAAATTCGCCAAATTCAAAATGGGGGATGCCACGCCAAAACCTTTCACAAATAGCAAACAACGGCGAATGGAATACATTTAAAGATGCCTGTATTGCTTTAAGGATCAATTGGTTCGCTTAGCTACAAAGATGTAAATTTTCGACGTTTCAATTCAATGTGGATTTTGAGGCAGGGTAGGTTTTCGCCAATTCAGGGTAGATTTTGGCGAATTTCACTAGGCATTCTGCGGGTGAGCTCGGCTCATTGTCGCGCATCCTCACGGTTCATATTCGAGCACAGGAAGCCCACCCAGAACGCCAGAGACTAGGCTATGAAATTTGGAGGTCGACTAAATTACGTTGGGCCCCAACGGGCCGTGTTTGGGACCTATATCGACGTATATCAACGGTTATAAGCTACTCTAAAATTCGAGTTAAAACAAAGTATTTTCTATTATTGATTGCCAGGTCTCGGTTACCATGACGACGCACAAACCCGGGCGGTGTTTATGGAAGTACTGACAAAGATCCTGCAACAGGTAAGTCTACAGTCTTAGATAATTTCCTTTTTAAATCCTTTATTCATATGATTCATACCTCCAGACCTCTGGCATTGATGATGCAACAAGTAATTTATAATAATAACAATTTTAAATTCTTCCTTTTTGCTTTCCCTTCTCAAAACAAATGTAGCCCTCTTTTGTGATGATAATTTAAATGTTATACTATCTTTGCTTTGCTCGTACATTTCCAGTTGTTTACTTCTCGTCTCGGCTTTTTGTGGGATAGGACCTTTAAATGTAAAAAAATATTTATTGTTTAATAAGATGTGTTGTACGTTGTTATACGGCCATCCACGATCACGTAACGTATACTCCATATTCACAACCTGACCACAGTGTCGTTATGATTGTTTAGGGGACCGAGTTCGATAACTTGGCAGATACTGTACTGATGGATAGATTTGACCGGATTGTTGAACTCGTAACTCTGACTGGCGAGAAAGGCGAGCTGCCTATTGCAATGGCTCTAGTGAATGTCGTCCCATCACAACAACTGGTACGTCTTTGTCTTGAATGTGCACATATGGACATTGGCTGATTGCATTTCTAAAAGGCAACTTTCCAGGGACATTTTATCCAGGAAAAGATTTTCCAGGGGTATTTTGCCTGAAAAAATGAAATTCCAGGCGAGAGGGTCCTTTATGAGGTTGGAAATTCCAGGGGAGGGGGTCAGTTTCACGAGTGGAAATTCTAGGGGAGGGGGTCTTTTTAAGGGAGGTCCTCAAACCCTCGAAATAACTATCTACAAACAAAGTTTTATACTTCATTTACCGAATTTCAATCGAAAATATCACATCCGCTAAATGGATGCTTTTTCCGACCTGGTATGTTGCTAGGCTGACAAAATGGAGGCTGACTGAGGTTCTTTAAATCATAGTAATTTAACAGACACGTAAGATGGTGCAAAAACGTGTATTAGAATGTTATCAGAATGGTACACATTGACTTGACAACGCAGAAAACAACTTTGAGGCCGTGTTTTACCTGTGAAACATGTGTTATATTTTTAATCACTTACATTTGCTATTGTCGCTTTTCTGGCTTTTGAAGCAGATTTATTATTAACCGTTTACTTTGCGTTTCATTTGTAATCTTACCTTTCTTTATTGTAGGATGAGCTTGCTAGAGTTCTTGTCACCCTGTTTGATGACAAAAACATGCTGCCACAATTATTGACGAATATATTTTCTTTAGAGGTGAGCGTTATTATTATCCGTATAAGAGTGTATAAAAACGTGCCAACCCACTTCACAGCCACTCGTTTCTACTGAAAGTAAGAACTCGGGTGTTTTTCTATAGACGAGTCGCGTGAGGTAATAGAACTTTTGGAAGTGGAATGGTTAGGAAGCTCGGGAAACTTTTAATGATGCCCAGACTTTCATTGGCTGGATTTTGAGAGGGGCATTGACAGTGCACAATCTTTTGTTTTGTAAAAAATATAAAATTATTACTTTGTTTTAACCGCTGATATACAGCCATTACAGCTAGTATCTTCGAATATCACACATATGCAACACATTTAAGAATCCCAACTGGCCGGGAGACAAAGGAAGTCGGCTATGTACAAAGAATGATCGAGGAGCCAGAGCGGGGTCTCGAACTCGGGTCATCGAGTCACGAGCACGGCGCTCTGACCACTCGGCCACCCTGCCTCCCGATTGTGTTCATCTGCTATACATGTCTGAGTGCAGACTGAATCTTTCTGGTTGAACGTGGTACTTATGTACCGTGACGGTGCGCAAATAAAAGGATTCCTCTGAAAGAATTAACAATGAGATGGTACAATAGCTGTATATCGAAATTGTTTCATTGTCTGTGTGTTCTAGGTTCGAAATACCGAAGGTCTACAAACACTTTTCCGAGGAAATACCCTGGCTAGTAAGGTGATGACCATCTGTTGCAAGATCCATGGAGGAACATACCTTCATTCGCTTCTAGAACCTTTAATCACCAGCATATTCAAGGAGGACAAAAACTACGAAGTGGACCCCACAAGGTAACGTTTACCATGGGAGATATTAATTACATTATGACTTAGAGAATTAGAAAACGTTCTAGCCTGTGAAAGCCGACACCACTTAGCGCTCGCCGAGAAAGGCTCCTGAAAAAAGGCGTCTGCGTGTTCAAGCCAAACATTCCACCATACTGCTTGGCTTTACGCCCATCTTTATAAATGGAATTGTGCGTTTTTCCCTAGGATCGAGAAGGCAGCAAGTTTAGAAGAAAACAGAAAAAGTCTGATTCAGCTAACTCAGAAGTTTGTTAACCAGATCACTGCATCTGATGTGAGGTAATTTGTTTTTATTGTTCACAAAATGAGCCTAATCAGAAATCAGTAATCGGGCAGGCGTTCTTTCTCCCCCCCCCCCCCCCCCCCCGATTTGTCACAGATGGCGGCCACGCGACAGCAAACTCGGGTTTCTCGACCTAAAACTGCTGTCCAACGCCTGTGGCAGGCTAGGCGTCATAAAAGCTTTAGAACCTGTGCCAAAAACGAAACGCCCAACTGATTTGGTCACTATACATGTGTTTCAGTGCTATAATGTTGTTATTTATGCGCGGAGAAAGGTTTAAAACAACCATGCGTCTGGCGTCATTTTTGAAATGTGTCTGACGAACGCCTGGACGCTGCTTCGGCTTTGTTGAAGAGCTCGCAGAATTAATGATGAAAAAAGTAGTAACTTCTGTGCCCACTCTTTTATTATTTGATCTTTAGTTTTCCTCTTCCCCTACGGTGCCTGTGTTGCTGTTTGAGAAAGGTAAGACCTCTAGTTCAATTGTGGAGAGTGTTATTAATTTACCTTCAACAAATAACACATGCGAGCAAAGCATTATGTTATGCATCGCTGTTGCACTTACAAAATACTGTTTGGCCGTCATTGTCGTGTAGAGTACTGGAAAATTCGATTTTCGACCATGTTTCCTGGCAAGTTAAGTATAAGGTTGGCTATAAGGCTTAGTTTGGCCGTGTCCGAAATGACTCACCACAGGGGTCAAGTATGGTCAAGTAATTGACTTGCGCGTTAATGTTTGCCTTTCAGGTCGTACAAAAACGGTTCCCTAAAAGCGGTATCGAGGCCGTTGGAAGTGCTATTTTCTTGCGATTTATCAACCCAGCTATCGGTTAGTGTATATCCACCCTTACATATCATCTTGTCCACCTCCCCCGTGCAATTCTCGTGGCATGTCTTGTCAAGCGGACTAGTGCGTGTTCCTTCTTTCTTCCTAAATCACTCAACTGTCTACAGGCAAAACAATCAATCGGTTTTTCAATTCAATGATCGTCGAACTTGCGTGACCATTTGGGTCGATCGAAATGGTCACATGACTTTGCAATCGTATTCTAAAGAACATAACTTCACCAACTTGTTTTCTTAATGGTCCTAGTTGCCCCTTTTATACTATTTTTTTTTCTTAAATGGTTCTAGTTGCACCTCATGTACTACTTGTTTTCTAAATGGTTCTAGTTGCACCTCATGTACTACTTGTTTTCTAAATGGTTCTAGTTGCACTTCATGTACTACTTGTTTTCTAAATGGTTCTAGTTGCACTTCATGTACTACTTGTTTTCTAAATGGTTCTAGTTGCACCTCATGTACTACCTGTTTTCTAAATGGTTCTAGTTGCACCTCATGTACTATTTGTTTTCTTAATGGTTCTAGTTGCACCTCATGTACTACTTGTTTTCTAAATGGTTCTAGTTGCACTTCATGTACTACTTGTTTTCTAAATGGTTCTAGTTGCATCTCATGTACTACTTGTTTTCTAAATGGTTCTAGTTGCACTTCATGTACTACTTGTTTTCTAAATGGTTCTAGTTGCACCTCATGTACTACTTGTTTTCTAAATGGTTCTAGTTGCACCTCATGTACTACTTGTTTTCTAAATGGTTCTAGTTGCACTTCATGTACTACTTGTTTTCTAAATGGTTCTAGTTGCACCTCACATGCTGGGAATAACAGATGAAGAGCCATCGGACAAGGTTCGGAGAGGACTCATGTTCTTGTCCAAGGTAAGAAATGTTAGAACTAATCATGCCTTAGAAATACCAGGTGCAGAGACCAATCATGGTAAACATTCAGTTACGCATTCTGCTTTCACTTTGTTTGCACATTTTCCTGTTATACATGCATGTTACTATCTCCATTAGTATCTGAGGCCCTGACCACACTAACGCGATTCGCAGCGTGTTAGTGTGGACGGGAGATTTCTCCAAACAAGAGATCAGTTTTCATTTGATGTTGACGTGCGCAAGGACAGTCTCAAATTAAGTGGTACAGTTGACGTCATCGTTTTCATTTTTATCCGGATTCGCACCGTCCACACTAAAACGATATGTATACGGATTCGTTTTTATTCACTTTCGAGAGCGTTTTCAAACTTAGACGGATTCGATAAAAACGATCAGCGTGTTAGTGTGGACGGCCTAAACGTATCAAAAGGTACACGGATTCAAACGAAAACGCGTTAGTATGGACGGGGTCTGAGAACTGCCTCTAACGACCGAAGTCTTGGTTAATAGTCTTTGTAGGGATATCTTGTACTGGACTTTGGTCACTTGCCTTGTCTTTAGTTGTAGCTTCCTTGCCTAGCTGTGATGCATATCAATAAGATATTCTATCTTCACGTGATCTATTCGTTACGAAAGAAACTTCAGTAACTATTCGTTCTCCTTTCCGCATACCTAATGTTGTGGAGTAACTGTCACATCCAAGGTTCCCTATGTAGACAGAAACATCGTGTACGCCAGATACGTGCTTTCTAGTATAGATACGTGGCTTTCTCTGACATCTGTCCGGGTTTAGGGCAACGCACTTCGTCACAAATCCTTGCCACTTGATAAAGTTACTATGCCGAGCTGCACCTCAATGAAGCGACAAGAGTGTTCCACTGACGTCGCGCTGCTTGACGCAAATTCACCATTCGCCACAGATAAAGCAGAGGGCTTGCAGCCGAGTTTATGAGGATAAACCCAAGCGAGATCTTAATGTTATCATATAAGTCTATATACTGTTGAACCATTGGAATCCAAGACACAAGCGTAAAGATAAAAATTAACAACACCGTTTTCAAAGAGCACTTGTATCTAAAGACGTTGAAACCACTAGCTTGTTCTGATGGGTTTTGGAACATGGAGGAAGTGGCTACTTGCAAAGACACTTCCCTCAACTGGTGCAAAGCCAAGATACTGAAAGAAGTGAGCGATGTGAGAAAGATGGGTCATAACATCACCAGGGATATGAAGGAACCGGCAAGCAAGTGGTTCCCTGTAACTCTGATTATCAGACACAGCAATGATATAGAAACGAAGGCGACGTGAATTCGTTTTCTTGTTACAACGGTTCTATATTAGAGTTTTGAGTTTTATGGCAAGAAACGATCAACGCACATAAATAGAAGCAGGATGGCCGAGGCCCCCAAAACTATATCGCCCACCAAGAGGAGTAACTTAAAGAATCCAAAATTGCCTTTTCGTGTTGATTGAAATTAATATAAGTTATGTAGAATGGATAAAAGACAAGTCCTATAAGCAAATCGCAAAATGCTAGATAGCTAAGAAGTCTTCTTGATGGACTTTGTAATAAAGGAGTCTTCTGGATAGTTAGAATTATGAGACCATTGAGGAAAACCGCAAGAAAGCAACCGATGGACATAAAACACATCACAGCGATGTCGTCAGCATACATGGTGTAAGAAGTGGAGTTTTGTGAATAGACGAGAAAGATATTGCATATTGCATACGTTGAGTATCTCATTGACTATAAGCGGCATCTTTTTATCATCAAAATGGCTTTCATTTTCAGATTCTCTTTAGTGAGCCATCTGTGACTGTTTACCTACGTTGAGAATGTTTTGATGTCACTGAATACTTTTGGATGCACTGCGTACTATTAACTTCAGAATGACTGCAATTTTAGGGAATGATTCAATATATCTCGCAATTCAATAACTTTGGATTGAAGAGGGTCTGTAATTCGCTGTGCTGAACATTTCAATGAATTTCCACAGCAGTTAGCGTTGTAAAAAAATATTTTGTCTCTGATATACACCTTTTTCAATAAAGGTTATCGGAACAAATGCTGCCACACACTGCAGGGGAAATGATGTAAAATTGTGAGAGAAATAGAATTGAGAATTATAAGGAACTAAACGTGTACTTCGAGATATTTACAAATATTTTTATTGCTTCGTTAGCCCTGTACCCATACTCCCTAGCGGTCTGGGTGCGTACGCTTGATCATACGATTCTTGAAATAGCTGTTTATCATTTTGTTTCCTTGACTACCCATTGACAATACTATGGTGTCAGAACTGGGACATTAGAGAAAGCCTGGAATCCTCACTAGAATTAATGTCTGCTTTCAATGAACAATAATTCCGTTGCTTGCTGACGTGAATATTATATTCATGACTATATCCATTATTGATTTCGCCTTTTGCATCAATACTTTTGTTTCTTATTCAGATACTTCAGAATCTTGGAAATCAAGTTTTATTTTCCAAAGAGAAGTTCATGGAACCATTTAATGGATTCTTGGAAGCAAACTTCGAGAAAACTAGAGCGTAAGTCTAGTATTGAAGAGGCCTTAGCCTGCGTAGCAAGCGTTCCCGCGTTTGTTTTCAAGGAAAACGATCCCAGAGAAACGGGAGAAAGCGGCAAGAAGTTCAACGAGCGAGTTTTTGGCAGCGCGAAAATGGGGCGTGCGAAAAAAGGACGGAGGGGAAGGGGACAGGAAAAGCAGAGAAAACGGCGAGGAGTTCAATGAGTTTTTAACGCGCAAAAAAAAGACGGTGAGGGAAAGGGCCTAATAACGCTACCTAGTTAACCTCGCTCAGTTAGATATACTATGCATTTTATTAAGGTTTGCCCTTGGAGCAATTTCCTCTTGAAATTATTTGACGCTGAAACTAGTTCAAGCGCCGGTGTGAATAGTGTGGTATTAGTCACTGGGTAGCTACCTAAAACATGCCGAAATGCCGAAAAAAAAACATGAGGTCTTGTTATTCTTGACACTTTGCGATGATTGTTTTCTTTGTTGTAGATTTTTTGAAAGCATATCTACAGATTGCACGCCCTCACCCAATGAGACCCCGTCATATTCGTTCTTGAGTGACGGAAGTGTCTTCAGTCTACACAAGCTGCTTTGGGACAACCAGGAGAAGATTGGCACTTGTCTCGCAACTCGAAGGTAAACGGCATATCAAGCTCTATCAGAGCCTGACATGAGAGGTTCAATTTGCGCCTTGATTAAAATTATAGTCGCCAAATAGTGAAGTTTGGTGGGCATGATAGAAATCTGGTCGCCATCTTTTTCTTCCGAATTAAAAGAACTTCAGACCGGAATAAGAGGTAAGTCGCCATTTGGCGACAACGTCATACCAGTCCAATACTCTGACAAATTTATGCATGGTATTGTTCTCCCCCATTGTATTGCCTCGTTCTATAATACACTCCATTGCACTCCATTGTTTTAGACAATGCCTTGCATAAATTTGTCAGTGTATTGGACAACCCTCCTGTTTTGACATGATTTTGTGTATAAATTTACCATTTGTTCCAATCACGGCCCTGAAGTTATTTTCTAATGTGAACTGCAGCCGTCCCTTCGCTCTCGACCGTACCACGCTTTTCGAATAGATTTTTCTGAATTCACCACTAGATTTCCTCATCAATTACGTAATCACTGACCCAAAATCGATCACTAGAATCTGATTGGTCGGCTCCGTTGTTATAGCCATTCTCAACACGTACAGGTGAGCAAGAAACTTGATTTTGCATACGATCCCATGACAACGCACGCTCCCCACAAGCAAACAAGCGAGCCAGACACCCTTGCGCGACATTGTTGAAGAAGGAATGCGTTGCCTTCCTTGTCAGAAAAATGAGTTTTGTTGACAGTAATTACGTAATGGATGAGAAAAGCTGGTGATGAATTCAGACGTCTACTCTCGCAAAGTGATGTACAATCGAGAGCGAAGGAAGGGCTGAAATGTAGACTATATTTCCCAGATGTGGATCTATAGTTTAACAAATGATTGTTTTTCTGTCAGGGAATACAAAGCCTTTGGGAGAAGACCTTTCGAAAAGATGTCTACTTTGCTGGCTCACATTGGATCCCCTGACCAACAGAAAGTCGTATTTGATTCCAAGTATGTATAGTTTAGGCTTTATCATGACTTTAACTCAATTCATTCTTTGCAGGATCTCCTAATGATATCCAAATGTTGCAGCGTTTTTTCGTAATGACAATAAAATTTAATTTAGATCAGGAAGATGACAGTAATTTGAGTTTCGTCTAGACAAATTTTATCCTGTGATGAAATTTGTTAGGTGGGATAAGCAACATGAGTCGTATGAGAAATTCTTGATGAGGTAGCATCATGTTTGATATGTCAAGCGTACGACAATCCCGCAGTATTAGTACCAATAGATCAGTTTGATGACGGTGCTCTGTGTGCTTACAGGTGGCCTCTTCAAGGGGGATCCCGATTTGAAGAATTCATGGCACGGCATGCCGAAGGAAGTCAGGACGACTTGCAGTCCATTCGCTCACTAAATATCTTCTACCAGGTAAATCAATCAGTACCTTGCAATGGGTAAATCACTACAAAATGATTTTACTCACTTCGCTGTCTTTGGTTTCAGGGAGGCAAGTCTCGGGCAGGAAATCCGATTTTCTATTACATTGCCAGGCGGTTCAAGTGAGTACCGTTGCTTTCCTTTTAAGCAAAGGTCGTTAATCGGTGTATAATTATTACTATATTTGGATGCCATTTTCCGTGCTCAGAAAACTTTGTATTTGCAAAATAACATGGCGAATGAAAAGCATCGCAAGTTGCTGAGAAGGCGATTCTTGACTCCTACGTAAATGTTGCTAAAATCCAAAGTAACTTTCGCGTATCATGTAAGACATTGCTGTGAGAAAGGTACTCGAGTTTATAAGGTCATTGCTGCGCATTAACCATTTTTGTGTTCCCAGTAATATTACCTTACCTTAGTTTTATCCCCAAAGAAGCTGCAATCTGCTTGTTGTGTTTGCAGACCTGATCTTATCAATGATGAGCTGCTGATTTATCACATGCTGTTATCCCTTGAGCCGTTCAATGACAGACCGTGGGAACTGGTATCAGACTTCACTCATACAACACTCGACAACAGATTCAAGGTGATACAAATAGAGTGCGACTTTATTGATATGACAATGTACACAACGGAGTAAATGTGTGAAGAGAACTCATGCCCAACATGGGAAACCGTGAGCTAGGAACGCCCCAAACGGTTTACCTGTCTAGAGCACTCTTTTGCATTCGATATTTTTTGACCGATGTAGAGCAGGTTCTACACGGCGGTAAAAAGAAACCACACACAGCAAGGTTTCGACACGGTATCGAAGAGTTTCATAATCCAATCATAGGTCAACCTATCAAAACGTTTAAACACGACGAAGCCGCGTTTTGTCGTAAGTCTTTACCGTCTTTTGAAGCCGTTTGTCTACTCTCTGGAGTTTGGACGATCACGGAATGAAATGAAAATGCTGCTACACTTAAATTGATACTTTCTTTAAAACGTACGACCTTCTCCATAATATTGGTGGACAACCCGGTCATGTATCACTGCATTTTTCGCAATACATGACCATGTAGTAAAACAATGAATGTTAATTGAAAACAAACCCTCTCTCTAGCCATCCACCATCATCAAGTGCCTTACCGTGGTACCCAAGGGGACGATAGATAACCTGGTAGCTGTCTACATGTACAATTGCAGCTCCTCTCTACGGCAGTATGCAAAATACAATGAACGACATCTATCGCCACTAAAGGTTTGTGCAATTTATTTTGTTCAGAATTATTAACACTGTACCTTAGGGTCTCTCTGTCAGTCATGGATCATATACGTCATCGTTAGAAACAATGTCACTACAAGAATTCATCGATGCTGACTGAATTCATTGTTTTACCTCCATTCAAGCCAGAATTTTTATTCGGCATAGAGCATGAAAAAATACTGATTATGCAAATTTGAAAGAAGCTTCCTCAGAATATATGCTTTTATATTTTCATAAGAAGAAGTTGAAGTTCGAGTTTATTGGGCGGATATTTTATTTTCCACTGGGAAAAACTCTCCACTGTTTGGTGAAGGGATTGATCTATAGCATTTTAGTCAATGTCCTTTTTGTACGTCATAAGAAAAGTGTTGTACCCTCCCAGTCTTTTTGTGTTAGCTACTCAAGTATTTGTTTGGGAAATAAATCTTGAACAATCAAATCATTAGATATCAGATCAAAGAGCCTGTGTCAGCCACTCCTTTGTTATTATTTTCGTTCGATATTAGAAGACGAATTTCGTGTATAAATCTCTTAACAAACATCTAAAAACAAAGTTTCAGATTTGATTTAACAAATTCAATCGAGAACATTGCTCTTTATTCTCTAAATCAGCCGATGGAAATGGATTCTTTTTCTAGCTTGGTATGTTGCTATGCTGTCACTCTTGATCTAGTGCTCCTTCGCTGTTTTCTCAGGGAAGATCAAGTGTTCGTGTGTGCGAGAATCTGAGCAAGTTACATGAGTACATTAAAGAAGAAGAACTTAGACTTCCAACCTCTACCACGTCACTAGAAGAAGACCTACAGGTAATCCATATTACACGGAATTTCTACAGAAACCCATGGTAGACATATGGGCAGTGGTCGGTTTTCCCATGCATAGCCATGGGAAATCCGAACGCTTTCCATACTTCTACCATCGGAAAATCTGCTTTCCCATGAATGGATTTCTGCATAAAATCCCTTTGTATAGATAGTACTGGAGCTTTACTAAGTGCTTGACAAATGATTAATTGACTTAGGTACATGCAAATCCTTGACTTGCGACATTCTTAAAAATGTAGGACAGATGCTGACGTGCAAACAGTTTATTCTTGTTCTTTAGGCTTGTGTTTCAAAGTTTTTACCTTCTCTTGTTTCTTTCCTGTATAGGTTTTTACTGCTTTCCGTTTGTCAACAAGGAGTAACGTACTACTTAAGGTAACGAGAGTTTGTAATCTGAGCTGTCATTTCACAGCCCCTGAAAGGTCACCACACGGAAGTTCGCGACGAATTTTGTTACCAGGAAAATACATCGTATAGACCCTCGTGAATGAGCACAACAGTCAATCCGAGTAGATTGCGCGGTTTTGGACCTCCTCCACGCAGTATATTCCCTCGCTCCAAGACCGTCACCTCTCTAAAATCCAAGATGGTGACGGCGATTAATGTTCTCTCGCCAAACGATCTTTTCACCCTTTGAAGTATAAGACTGCTGTTACCATGTCTAGTGTTCCTGCGATGTATATAGTTGAATGTCGATCGCTTACTACTTGGGTTTCGCGTCATTAAAACAACGCTTCGCCGCTTGAAGACATGCCAAGTTTCAGTTTTAGACGCTCGAATAACGCTTGCCAATGCCACTTAAGAGTCTTTGTCTACCATATACTTATGTGTTATGTAAATCAGGCTAATGGCATCTCTCTTCATCTCGTGTTCAGGTTGGGCCGATGTCAGTACAGATCACTACCCCAGAGAGACACAAGATCTTGGGTTATTCCACAATACTTAACGACGTGTATTACGCGTCCGAGGTGAAAGGGGTAAGTTATTCCCCTGTACCCCTCTCCTTCTACTAGCTACAACCTTCTCACGCCATCGACACATCATTAAAGAACCTTCACTACGTTCAGTACCGAAAGCGTCATTATTATGGAAAAATCCGAAGCACTGCGAACAACATTTCAAGATTTCAAGGAAATGATTGGTTGAGAAAGCAATCTAAGATTTCAGGCTTCAACGGGAATTGGACCCATGACCTCCGCGATACCGGTGCGACGCCGTACCAACTGAGCTATGAAGCCAGACATGATGGCTCAGCCTAATCCACCTTGTTCTTCTTCAGGCTATTCTAGAGGACGAGAACACGTTCGTGTTGAAGTTCGCCAACGGCGGACCAGGCATGCTGTTGATGAGTAACGAATGCGAACAGATTGTCCAGGCAGTGTTACACGTCAAGGCCGCGTGGCAGCTCTCACAGCCGGTACAGTGATCACTTTTTCTTGAAACTTTGCGTTCCAACACAAAGTCCCAACACTTGATTATCCATCGCCTTTTTTTTACCGGTGGAAAAACGACCGGGAAGAAGTAACGCATGACCCCCAGACAGGGACGATACTAATTTTCCTTTTGCTCTCGTACAATTTAATCAATGTGAATTTTTATGTTATTGACACGTGTCGCCGACTGGGTGTTATAAAGCATTGTCGAAAACAATCATTTGTCCTATGAAACGCACCCGCGTCTCCCGACTAAAAATAGGAAGGTTTTTAGTCATCGACATAATAACATGCCGGCATGTGAAAGCAAATTTTACTAGGTTTGTCTCCTGTCATATACAAACCTTGCAATAAGCTTCCTGGAAAAGGAATTCGTCGTATCTTTTATTACTTGCAACTTCAGTTTTTTTATTGCCCTTTTCCTACAAACACTCTTCTCGTTCGATTTCTAGGATGCGGCTACTTCTGCCAGTAAGAAGATCAAACCCAAAGATGTACCTGGCACATTGTTGAACATGGTGGGTATTTTTGTACTTAAAAAGCCTTTGTCAGCCTAGCAAAGACCTTACCTCATAATATCTCTGTGTACGTTATTTCAGGCTCTTTTAAACCTCGGCTCAAGGGATCCCACGTTACGTCTGGCGGCTTACAATCTGTTGTGTGCGGTCACCAAAGCCTTCAACTTGAAGATCGAGGAACGTCTCCTGGAGGGAACAGGTAACATCCTGGCCTAACACCTCTAGTTAGCTTAAAATCCCCGAGTAACTTTGGGATCTTTCCTCTTGAGTATTGGCAGCCATAACAAAAACAAATTATTGGATCCTTAACGCCTCCTCGAGGGAACAGGTACACCTCTAGTTAGCTTGAAATTCCCGAGTCTCTTCGAGATCTTTCCTCTTGAGTGTTAGCAGCCATAACAAAAACAAATTATTGGATCCTTAACGTCTTCTCGAGGGTCGGAACAGGGAACACCCTGGTCAAACACCTCTAGTTATCTTGAAATTCCCGAGTTACTTCGGGGTATTTACTCTAGAGTATTTAATAATTAGAACTTTACAGCCGTATTAAAAAAAATTGTTGGATCCTTAACGTCTCCTTGGAGAGAACAGATAACATCCTGACCAGACATCCCTGATTAGCTTCAAATAAGAACTTTACAGCCGTAATAAAAAATGTGATGCATAACTTCCTCCTGTGAGGGAACAGGGAACATCCCGGCCAAACACCCCTGATAAGCTTGCAATTAACGAGTTACGTAAGGTATTCAATATTTTACGAATGAAAACTGTACAGCAGTAATAAAAATACTCCTTGGTGAGTGGTATCCTTGGTATTTAATACGAGCAAAGAGCTGTTGGACTTTGGAAATGTAAATTTGCTGACTCGGTGTTTTTATTATGCGTCTCTTACCAGGTCTGTGTATACCTGCCAACAATACCATTTTCATTGTGGGTATCAGTCAGAAGCTAGCAGCGAGAGAACCACAGCTCACTTTAGAGGTAGGGTCTTCTTTGCTTGTATTGTTGCCTGTATTTTTTAAAAGAACCCAGAAGCCACACGTAATTCTTTTAAAGAGCCTGTGTCAGCCGCCATTTTGACAGCATAGCAACATACCAAGTCGGAGAAAGCATCCATTTCCATCGGCTGATTTAGAGAATATAGAGCAATTTTCTCGATTGAATTTGGTAAAGCAAATCTGAAACTTTGTTTTTAGATGTTTTTTAAGAAATTTCTACACGTAACGTGTCTTCTAATATCCAACGAAAACAATAACAAAGGAGTGGCTGACACGGGCTCTTTAATATCGAACGAAAACAATAACGAAGGAGTGGCTGACACGGGCTCTTTAACTGAACAACTATTTTGTTTGTGTGTTAGTTCTTAGAGGAATGCATAGCAGGGTTCATGAAGTCGGATACTGAACTGAAGCACCTTTGCCTGGAGTACATGGCTCCTTGGTTACCGAACCTCGACAGGTTTTGGCGATTCCCTAGCGACGACCCACAGAAAGTCAAAATGAGTAGCGTACTCGAGAAACTGATCGGTATCACAGTCTCCGAAAGAGGGGTAAGAATTTGCTCAACAGTAAAACACCAAGGAAAATACCTGGATTCATAAACTCGAAATATGACTTGTTCTCAAATTCACTTCTCTAAAAGACGGCTCTGTAAAAGGAATAAATCAAAAGATGTATTTCTTCTTTGTCTAGGCCATGAATCCGTCAATCCAAGCGAACATCTGGGGGACGATCGGTAAAGTGACCGAGTTATTAGACACCGTTTTGGATAGCTTTCTTAAGGTGAGTTATTTTTCTCAAGCTCTGCTGTTTCTAGTCTGAATGTCAGCCTTCTCTTCATTCTCAATCGTACCTCGCTTTGCGAAAGGTAACGAATGTTTCTCATCGACTCCGTAATAACTCCGTGGCTGGAATCCCACCTCTGAAATCCAGAATTCAACTTTTTGTGAGCTTTGGAATCCGGGATCCAACCATTGCTTGGAATCCGGTCTCTGGATCCGGAATCCAACTTTTATGAGCTTTGGGATCCGGAATCCAACGATTCAAATCAGGGAAATTCGATCTCTAGAATCCGGAATCCAGGAGCTGGAATCCAGAATCCGGACATCTCTTGGATTCTCTCGAATCATATTTCTTAGCAACCCATACCACACAGCCTCAATTTTATTAAGTTCACTTTCTGTCGAGTGCTCAGGTTCCATCATATCTATACTGAACCGTAAATTATTGAATTTCGGTGACATCGTATTGCTGTGTATCATTTCAGGCGAGCGCTGCAGGAGGACTGGGATCGGTGAAGGCGGAAGTTTTGGCGGACACTGCAGCAGCTTTGGCGTCAGCTAATGTACAGGTCGTCTCGAGTAAAGTTATCGGACGACTTCACACGGTGAGTTGATGTTTCTTACCTAATAACTCAAACAGAAATATTCTAGGGTTTTCATTACTTTGGCTTGATCATGTTGAGTTGGCTGTATGGCAGATTTACTGCGATTTTCATAATTCTGCGAACTCCCTCTCTTTATTTCCGAACCCCAAACTGCGTTTTGGCTTCAGTTCATCAAACCGCTTTTTTTAAGACAGCTGCATGGGCTTTTTCAAAGCATCGTTTCAATTTTATGGTGGAGGGAAATTTGGTTTTGAAGACTAGCTACAATCCGCGCCAAAACTCCCTGCATTTAGTATCGTTAAGAAATGCACGCAAGAACGAAGAAAAACAGGACAACAGCAATGCGCCTCGCCCTCTCCCCTGTGCAATGTTGCCAACTACACCATACAAAATCCCGATGATATCCCTACAGGAACAACACTGATCTTGCTAAGGATTTATATTTTAAGAACAACGGTTAAAACGTCCATAATTGGGTCAACAGATTTGGCGCGAATTGTAGTCATCAGTCTCAAAGCCTGCGTGAAATCACCCAGAGCTATTAAATCGTCTGATTGACAGAAGCCAAACCACGGTTTGTTATTTGGCGTTAACATTATGTTATGATTTGTTATCGTTCGCAGCTTATCAGCAAGACTTTTATCTCTCCTACTGTCCGTCTGGAGCAGCATCTGATGTGGGACGACATAGCGATCCTAACACGATATCTTTTGATGCTCTCGTTCAATGATTGTCTTGATGGTATGTAGCCTGTTAGTTGCAGACGGTAGATGGTATTTTTAGATAGCTATGTTTAATCACACTTCTTGTAGCATTAGGCTAAATTACAAGAGGCCGTCAGTAGAACTGAAGCTATAAAGTCTATAAATATATTCAAAACATACTACGTGTGCTTGAAAGTAATGAACCTGTCTGTGCGCTGTAGTCTGTTGATATTTGCAACCTGTCTAACTAGAACCGGAACGAAGACCATATCCATGGTCGACATTTGTTCACTCATTTGTATCGCCAAAAACCCCGCGGTTCTTGATCGCGGTCGCCATCTTCAATTTGGAACGCGCGTTGCCCCTCCCTCGATTTTCCTCTTCTCCTTTTGGAATTTTCCTGGGTTATCCCCTGCCTACAAGGGTTTAATATTCCCATTTTGGATAAGATCAGCATTTCTCTGGCATGCAGCGCTTTGTCTTAGAATTACTTACAATGTTATAATGCGAGTTTGAATGCGTTTGGGTCTTAGTCTACCATATCTAGACCCAGTGACCATGAACAGGGTCTGTTTGCTTCGTCCTGACCCTTTTAGTTAGGACAGATAACATAAATCAATTATGCAATGACGTTATCGTGTGTTCAGTTGCCAGTCACATCCCGTACCTGTTCCACTTGGTAGCAGTCCTCGTGTCCTCCGGCCCGCCCACCATCCGGGCCTCTATACATGGGCTCCTCGTCAACGTCATTCACTCTCTAGGGACCTGCACCTACATTCAGTTCAGTGGTAAGTTCCATCACAAGGTACTTTTCAGGAAGAGATTGGCATATTCCAGGTACAGTCGAATCCCATTAGTGGCCCATTATAGATGCTGCATGCTGATTGGTTTAGCTACTGGTTGGCTGATGGCGGACATACTCTAGTAATATGGCTGCTGACACCCAAAGCACTTTTTCTGGAGGTGATCCCTGGGGGATGCCATACAGTCTCCTGGATTCTAGAACACATGTCGTAACTGTTTTTTTTTAAAAAATGCTCATATACATATCTCAAAAATGTCAAGGTTTATTCTTTATTCATTCATAGAGGCCACACACACTCTACTGCGCATGCGTCTAGCAGAATTATCTTCTCCTAAATTCTACCTCCTCTTTGGTAAGTGCCGTATGGAAATACTTGGGGCTCCTATCGGGGAAATTATCATTTGAAAATAAATGTTCTCTTGCGCCAATTGTTGCGAAGGAATTCGTATTTCCGTTCGAGTGTCTGTCATGTTCTCCAAGCTCGAATAGGGTTGGGTTTGGCCGAGTTGCCTTTCATCATCCAGAAACAACAGTAATAGTGGCCTTTATTTATCACCAACTGTACATTTGTAGTAATTCACTTTAAAATGCATCATATTTTTGGTGTACCTGTTTTGTTTATACAAAAAACAAAACTACCTTCTGTTCTTCCTTATCATTCCCCTGGTAGGCATCTGTCAGAGTCAGTAGAAAGCTCCCCTTTCCCTCCCCCTCGTTCAATTTTGTCACCACAGGAAGAGCATCGGGAGGAAAACAATTTACAATAGGAGCCTGTGCGATAGGCTAGTTCTTGTGCTAATGCGAGTGTCTTTCGTGTAGGGATCTCCAGGATTGAAGCACCTGCCGTGAAGGCATTCCGAGCTACGCAGAGGGCCCACCGGTTTCACATGAAAGAGAGCGGCGGCCCCGCTATTACTATGCCTAATATGGAGACAATAACCGACGTGCTACTCGAGATTATGGAGGTGACGATCATTGAGCAGATTTCGTATGACAGTGAAAAGTGCCGCGACACGGCGCGGCATGGTTGCGGTCGAGCCACGGAACCTTAGATACGGAGTGAAATCGAGTAGTCGCGGCACTATATAAATGTATTGATTCATGACGTCATTCGCTTTCTTCTCTTTATTGCGGTAGACAAGAGGTTGCCCAGTTAGTTATAAATTTTAATTTATATTAAAATATGTGTTTGTATTTTCCATTGTAAACTTCTGATTGTTTGCCTTACTCAATAGACATGTATGAATGACATGCCAGAGTGTACATGGCTCAAGAAATGGACGGAACTAACATCAAAGTAAGTAGAGGTAGAGCACCAGTGACTGGTCAACAAATACCACACATTCCAGGCATTCCAGAAAATGGGGATAGCTTAGTAACAAAGTTTGTACTGCAAAGTCAAAAGGGGGACGGCTAGACACCTTTTTCAGACCCATACCCATCCTTCACACTAACCTGGCCAAATTAAGCATCGGCTGATTGCATTTTCTTTCCGCACCTGGAGGGTCGAGGACCCTGGAAATTCCAGGGGAGAGGGGTGGTGAGGACTTTTGGAAATTCCAGGGGAGAGGGATGGTGAGGACTTTTGGAAATTCCAGGGGAGAGGGGTGGTGAGGACTTTTGGAAATTCCAGGGGAGAGGGATGGTGAGGATTTTTGGAAATTCCAGGGGAGAGGGGTGATGAGGACTTTTGGAAATTCCAGGGGAGAGGGGTGGTGAGGACTTTTGGAAATTCCAGGGGAGAGGGGTGTTGAGGACCTCTGGAAATTCCAAGGGAGGGGGTCTTCAAAATGCGATCAGCCATTGTAGTTGCACTCACGTTTCCATCTGAACACGGTGCGCAAAAGATTGTTTGTCAAAATCTGCTTGTATTGGAGCACCTGGCGATACAACAAAAATCGTTTGATTGGCTAATTGGAGAGCACGAAATCAACTGATTGAAATGACGATACGGTGTTTTGTCGAGGTCATCTGTCGCTGTCGCATGTGTCGTCCATTATCGTTGGATGATTGTACTCATTGTTCTGCTTGCGTTTGTTCCTTCAGTTACGCGTACCAGTTTAACCCCGCCCTTCAGCCAAGAGCTGTAGTTGTACTTGGGTGTATTTGTAAGGAAGCAGACGATGCCATGGTACAAAGGGTCTTGCATGTTTTAATTATCGTAAGTAATCAAGACTACAACACTACGAATTGTAATTGACACCATAGGCTTATTTTATCCCTTCTTAGTCGTCTGTATGATAAAGCACCAATTGTCGTACAGTAGAAACCCGCGTAAAAGAACAAGAGGATTAAGAACACTCAGGCTGAAATGTGGCCAAAACGATACCTTAGACATGAGAACACATGCAGCGCAGCCTAAAAAACGAAAGTTGTTATTTTATAAAACAATAGCTGCCAGTTAGATTCGAGTACAGCAACCCACTGTGGCAGAGTTGATCGAGTAGATCAATACAAGGAGGTAGCCTCCTTGATCAATATATTTTCCATGACACTCAGCTTGGAAAGTAACAATTGTTTATATATTTCTATCTAAGGCGCTCAGCAACTACACTGACCTGGTTCTTATTGAAGCATCAGTATTATGTCTAACAAAACTCCAAGGGATTTTAGGAAAGGTAAATGCGTTATTGTTGCCTTGTGATGAGAGTTCCTCATTGGTTACCTGTGTTGCCCGCTCGCGAGGATATGTTTTTCTTTCAGTAAATATCTTGTATCTGCCTAAAAGTTTGTTTTTCCCTTTTTGCTTCCTCCTGCCCTTACTGCCCTCTTACCCCCGGTCTTACTCCACTTCCCCCACTTCTACTTCCTCACCCCCTGTCTCCTTATCACAACCCCTTCTCATTTCCTATTCTTCCTCCTCCGCTTCCTTACCCATTGTCTAACTCCACTTCACTCATCCACTTCCACTTTTATCCTAATCCACTTACTCACCCCCTGTCTCCTTATCACAACCCCTTCTCATCTCCTCCTCCGCTTCCTTACCCATTGTCTAACTCCACTTCACTTATCCACTTCCACTTTATCCTAATCCACTTCCTTACCCCCTGTCTCCTTATCACAACCCCTTCTCATCTCCTATTCT
Organism: Scolanthus callimorphus; assembly: GCA_033964015.1. NCBI lineage: Eukaryota > Metazoa > Cnidaria > Anthozoa > Actiniaria > Edwardsiidae > Scolanthus > Scolanthus callimorphus. Next base: position 9,392,501 of record CM066919.1, read on the forward strand.
TCCTCCTCCTCCGCTTCCTTACCCATTGTCTAACTCCACTTCACTCATCCACTTCCACTTTTATCCTAATCCACTTCCTCACCCCCTGTCTCCGTATCACAACCCCTTCTCATCTCCTATTCTTCCTCCTCCTCCGCTTCCTTACCCATTGTCTAACTCCACTTCACTTATCCACTTCCACTTTATCCTAATCCACTTCCTTACCCCCTGTCTCCTTATCACAACCCCTTCTCATCTCCTATTCTTCCTCCTCCTCCGCTTCCTTACCCATTGTCTAACTCCACTTCACTCATCCACTTCCACTTTTTCCTAATCCACTTCCTCACCCCCTGTCTCCTTATCACAACCCCTTCTCATCTCCTATTCTTCCTCCTCCTCCGCTTCCTTACCATTGTCTAACTCCACTTCACTCATCCACTTCCACTTCCTAATCCACTTCCTCACCCCCTGTCTCCTTATCACAACCCCTTCTCATCTCCTATTCTTCCTCCTCCTCCGCTTCCTTACCCATTGTCTAACTCCACTTCACTCATCCACTTCCACTTTATCCTGATCAACTTCCTTACCCCCTGTCTCAACACTCCTTCTCTTCCTCTTCCTCCCCCCTCCCTCCCTTATCTTCTTGGTGGCATCCCCATGCATGTAAGCTGGCCTTGATAATTATCTTTACTTCCTAGGATTCTAAATTTCATAAAGCCTTCTTTTGGATCGCCGTAGCAGTACTTCAGGTAAGGCACAGTATCACATCCTTGGTTTGCTGTTTAAGATCTCTAATTGTATTGCTGTTTTTAGCTTTCAGAGCTGTCTTTATACCCTAGTGGCCTTTCACTACTCGAGCACAGTCTTCTCTCGCTAGATTCACACGGGGACTTTGATGTACAGGTAATAGTGGAACTGAACTTTCGTCAAATTTCAAATATGGAACCGCAGGCCACACAAAGGTGTTATCCTGACTGCCTCGTACCCAGGCGTCTCAGGTGTGTCAAAAAAAAACAGCAAAAAGCCGCGGCGATCCGCGAAAGGGAAAATTTCGAGGCGCACAATGCATCATGGGAAGGTGCGGGCGCTCTCGCAAAGGACCACGGGGATGCTCAACTGACGCTCGCCCTTCCCATGATGCCTTGCGCGCTAGCTCGCTCCCAGTCACTCTCGCCTCGAAAATCGCTAGATCGCGCCTGGGTACGAGGCAGTGGATATCCTGATGCTTGAAAAAGGTTTAGAATGGAATGGAATGGAACAAATTGGAATGGAATGGAATGGAACAGATTTCAATGGAATGGAATGGAGCAGATGGAAAGGAATGGATTGGAAGTAAATTATTGTTAATTATTCTGTTGGTTATTTTGTTTTTGTTAGACCTACCAGGTGTTGATGAGCGTGCGTCAAGAGCCCTTACTACAATTCCATTGTAAACAAATGGACCACTTTGTTGGTGTGAGCTTTTATGAGAACTTTCACTTCGCGCTAGTTGCACATCTTGTAAAAGGTAAAAGAGACTTTTCTTTGTTCGTCCATTCGTCTGTTTTTCGATCGATCAATTGATGTTATTTGTTTGTTCTTTTGCTCGTTTGTTTTACTGTTTTTGCTTTATTGTTCTTTTTGTGTGTTTTGTTCTCTTAATTGTTTTTTATTCATTTCTTGTTTGTTTTTCACTTTATTGTGTGCGTTTGTTTGTTTATTCGTTTAGTCGTTATTCGTTATTCGTTTAGTCGTGTACATAAAAATGTCGAAAACTCACTGCTGACTTACCTCATAGGCGTATACCATCCTCAAGCTACGACATCAGCGAGAGCTATCCGGATTCTAAATCTCATGCTAGACATCACAAGCAAGCATAAACACAGGTCAGTTCCAGCGACGAAAGTCTCCCCGGTCCTCTAGCCAGTTTGCAGGCGGTAGATGACGCTTTTATCGCGGAAAACCCAACCGGGGTTCGCGGTCGTAGTCGCGGTCGCCATCTTGGATTTGGAACGCGCGGTATTGTAGCGAGCCCTCTCTATTCAATTTTTCTTCTCGTCCCCAGACCGCGCACGCTTCAAAATCTAAAATGGCGGTGGCGATTGCTCCATCGGCTGCAAACAGGATACCGGTCCTCCAAAATTATGTGAGATCAAATATGGCGGTACCTAAGCGGAAGGGCGAGATGACTCTCTTCGATGTTTTGGCTGTAGAATTTTTTTAATCATCACAGGAGAGTAACTCGTGTTAGTTGTGTTTATTTGTTTTCAGCCGGGACAAGTTTTCTGTTACAAAGGAGAATCTAGCCTATCTAGCAGGTCAGTGTACAGCAGGCGTTTTGACTCTCTGACAGTTTTGAACATTGGGAAATATTTACTATATCTAATGTATTAAAATCCCTAGCGTTGTGATTGGCTGATTTTTTTCCCGCCACTTTTGGCGCGCGTGCGTGCAACACAGGAAGCCCGACACGTAAATATATATTTTTTTTGAGCTTCGAATTTGAAGATTACACTCTCCATTTCTTTTCATTGAGAAAATTTCAGGAAGTAAATAATTTTAAACATTTTCGTCACAAAATGACGGACTATTTTATGGTGATGGAGAGTTGCTGAAAATTTGTCCCCACAATTTCCATGAATGGCCCGAGGCTAAAAAAAGATCATAAACTTATGCATGAAACATTTGGGACCACAGAGCTGTTGATAGAAAGGTCTCTCTGCGTAGTCATTGATTGACGGCGCCAAAACAACTGAGCCTACAAATTTGAAGACCTTTCGACTCTTCTCGGATAAAGACATTACACAATTGGTCTCGTCTATCTCATCCTTAATCCTTCGCATATTATAAATATCGCAAGTTAATAGAGATTGTTGTGTTTGTAGCTTTAATCCCCGTATCAGAAGACGTGAGAAATCGACTGAAGCCTGGCGCGACTAGTGAACCAGAGGGCGCTGCTGGAGGTCTACGGAAAGATCACACCACCGACTCGACTCTCTCGATACAAAGCCGTGTCTCTATTGTCATTACCCCATCGCACTCGCCCAAACCCGACCGTGGCCACGCGGACACCCAGGCGTTTGAATGGCCGAGCGTTTGTCAGCACTTGTTGCTAGATCCAGGCATTGCTAATGATCCACAGACACAAGCTCTTTTATTGACGACTCTAGTAAGTGAATAGACCTAATCGGCTAACGGTGTTTACATCTTGTTGCCACCCGATTCAGATCATGTGATGATTCCTTTGGGTGGTTAAAACTTTTTCTCCACTCACCCGAGTGCACGAGTGTATATGGAGAACTAACAAAAGTATTCACCCAAAGGAATCATCACATGATCTGATTTCGGTGGCAACAATAAAGATGTTTTGCGGTGAAGGGGATTCTTTTCTAAGCTGTGTTGAATTTACATAACGTTGTTCCCCTGCCCCAAACCCCCTCTTGTTAGGGAAAAGTTGGTCGGTGGCACTCCCTCGGTGGCATTTTTAGCAAAGTAATGACCAACATTTTATTGCTTCTTTTGGTAATACGCAGATTTTATATACGCATTTTTTTTTTTTTTGATCACTTTTTCGTGACTGGGCGTATTTTACAGATTTCAGGTTTTGTTCAACACGTCAATCACTCCTGATTGTTTTCATTCGATTTTATAACATGAATCACATGTAGAACTCTAGAAATTAGCATCTACAAGCAAAGTTTTATTCTTCATTTACGGAATTCAATCGAAAATATCGTACAACATTCCCTAAATCAGCCGATGGAAATGGATACTTTCTCTTACTTGGTATGTTGCTAGGATAACAAAATGGCGACTGCCTGAGGCCCTGTAATGTAGGAATTAGTTTAGTACTGCGCGTTAGACTGATTGCAGTCCCTTCTTTGGTGAACGTCCGTGAAAAACGAGCGCGTGAAAAGCCAGAGCAACTTCAAGCCATCGGCCCTCGTTTTTTCACGCGCTCGTTTTTTCACGCGCTCGTTTTTTCACGCGCTCGTTTTTTCACGCGCTCGTTTTTTCACGCGCTCGTTTTTTCACGCGCTTGTTTTCACGAACGTTCGCCAAAGAAGGGACTGCAAGCAGTTAACTGTGCGTTGGCAAGTATTCGGGGGTTTATGTAAATTTTTGCGATTGAGCTCAGCGTGTGTTCACCACAAGACATGAGCGAATCTATTTTCGGGTTGGTCCTTGAACATTAATTATTTGTTCCGTTCACCAGGTCACAGACAATGCTGAAGTTTATCCATTTTCTAGGTGTTGCTACTGCAGCATACAGAAGGCGATGTAGAAGTTCGATACTTGTATGAGCTCTTGGCTGAAGCAAGTCTTGTTTTCCCCACCGTCTTCCCTGTCATGTAAGGCAAAGTAAAATTTACTTTTTAAGGTAGCACACCAGGCAAAAGCCGACACAAGAAATTGTAAAAGGGAGGGGCAATTTACCGACGTTCGACGGGCACCATTATATGAAATATCTGCCATAAATAAATGCCAGCATGCGAAGAGCTCGTCCAGTTCTTACAAAATTTTAACTGAAAGCGGGGCTAGTGCCCCCTGACCTCTTCCCTAGCCTGTGGAGTCCCTGGGACTTATCCCCTAGTCTGTGCCGGCCTATACACACTAGAAGAAATGCGCAACTTGTCCCAGGGACAAGTCCCACGAATCAAACCAGTTTGATTTCTGGGACTTGTCCCTAGGACAAATATTTAGTCCCCGCGACTGAAATTTCAACGCAAAAACAGGAGTACACACTAGGGGACTTGTCCCTGAAGCAGATTCGTCGGGGACTTGTCCCCTAGTCTGTGCCAGCCTTAATGAAACAATGAACGTGCGATACATAATACATCCATAAAATCTTTATTTAATTCTGAGGATCCATCATTTTACAAGCGCTTGTAAAATAAAGCCGTGAGAAATAAAGGTCATAGTAAAGTAATCACATTTTGTTCCATGCATCGGCCTTGGCAGAGGTAATTACTGTTGTTTGACAGCCTCTTAAATTATAGGATACACTACCATTTTGCACCTTGAAAATACGTTAACTTCTGGCCTTGTTAATCCAGCCTTTTCAAAGCCTGATTACTAACAGTGAGATGTACTTCTTCTTCGCAGTTATGCCCATCTTGATCCGCACCTTGCAAAGATGTTGGAACATTCAGACGATTTACCAACCCTCAAGGCTGTACAGACAATAATCCACTCCGTCACAGCCTCTAAATCAAACGACGAAAACCTACGGCACAATTATTTATCAAGTAAGTCAAGCACTTTTATTGTAGAGCTGCACTTACACGAGAAGAGAGAATGAACCAGAGGAATTTGGAAAATATAATGTTCATGCAAATTTTGGAGGTCGACTCCCAAGGCTTGCAGCCAAGCGACCACTAGCTCAAATACTGAGGGCGGTCACTACCAATTACGGTCACTACCAATTACAGGTTAATTACGTCCTCGGTAGTTCTTTAACGTACTCCACCTGGAACTGGGTAGGATAGTGAAGGCGAGGCAGAACCTCGGCCTATTGTCTCATTCACGCATACTTACTCACACTTCCCTGCTTTGGTATTGAAGATTAATCATTGCGCTTTCAATTTCAGGTTTCGGTTTCACTGGATTTAGTCAGTTTATAGAATTTAAGGTAGGTTTGCAGTTATTTATTTTACTTATATCACTTTCGTACGGGCGTCACCTCGCGGGGTAAGCTCCAGTGGCAGCTATTTGAGAGTCTTCGCTGATTGGCTGAAACAGCGCGCATGCATACATTAAACCAGCTTTATCTCGCTTTTAAAAAACGTATCTGCCTAAATAACAATAGCATTCCGGGGCCGATTCGTACGGCTCCTGGAAAACCTGGAAAATACTGGCAATTTAGTTGAACTCCTGGAAAATCCTTCAAAGTCACTGGGATTTCGAACAAACTCCTGGAAATTTCCTGGAAAAAATATAAACGAATCATCACTCGTAAAACCAAGAATGATCCGGAAAATCATTTTTAAGCTTGTAATGCTATCCAAACTGGACAGTAGAATGCGGGAAATTGTCTTGGAAAACTCTTGGAAAAAAATGTCCAAAAAAACCTCATTGAAACTCCTGGATTTTTTTTATTTCTGAGCATACGAACACTGACATTCCTTTGCTAGTCAGCTGTTCAACCAATGCGCCATCCCGGAACCGCTCCCGCGCGGTCAGAGGAGCGAGGAGGCTCTTTGGACGAGAATGACTATTGTCATTGTTTTTATGCAGGAACAAAGTGGACAAAACAATCGTGCGCAGTTATTTATGAAGTTCTTGGAAGCAATACTTGAGGTATACGGCCAGGGCGTGCCGTCAAGTGTCAACAAGGCCATCCAGCTGAGGGCTACTTCTGCTGCCATGACAACAAACCTTAGTTCCAGCAGTGGAGACATTCGTGGAATGAGTGGTCCTACAAACTTATCATCATCGCTAACTTCCTTACCCGCGGCGGTCGCGGGTGGCAAAGACTTGGGCATTCCTATGCCCTTTCGAAGGACAGGCTCCTCTTACCGAGTCCGCAAAATATCAGGAACCGTTAAAGTCAAACGAAATAGATCCACTAAGCAAGTCAGAAGTTCTTCAATACAAGGCACGAAATTTTCTTAACTAGGACGTCATTAGTAGATGATGCCCTATGACTAACAGAATTTAGTATAATTACTCAAGTGACTATAAGAAATACCGCGCGCTGATTGGTTGAGAGTTTTGTAAGCGTGCTTGCAGGCGGTAGATGGTGTTTTTATGGTGGAGAACCTGGGCTGTCACAAAATCCAAGATGGCAGCCACGATTTAGGAATTCTGGGGTTTTCCGCGATAAAACCACCAACTATTGCCTACCAAAGAGCGGATTTTATATGATTGTAAACCAAGCTCAGAGTTAATACATGTACATCAATTCTGAACAAAACGTATAGGAGTAAGCGTGCCCAAGTGCGAATTCATGATGCGGTGATCAAGCGGTGACTGACGGCATTGAAAGCATTTCTAGGGACCGCGCGAGTTTTTCTGTGACCGCGAAAAATCCAGCTTATATGATTTTCTGGCCTCGTATGAGTCACTTGAGCAATTATGTAAAACAACAAAAAGGCTGGCTGGGCATTTTTTATTGAGGACCGAAATGTCAACAAGACGCTCATGGGGGTAAGACTTGCAAATCAATGCAATCCTTCCGTTAGTACAATTTTAACGATGTTCCTTGAGCATGTTCATAGTTTGACATAGTCTCCTCCTCATTTGCTCCCTTAACACAGGAAGCCCGACTACTGTCGCGTTTTCTCGTTTTCTTTCGTCGTCCTTGAGAGATATTCCTGTCAGGATTCCTGTCGAGGATGCTAAGTTTGACATGGGACTTTACTGTTTTTGAAGGTGTACACAGTCCGTCGTTGGAAATATTTGTATCAATATTTTCAATTATCTAGTGATATAAAATTGCAATTTTTAATGTAAAGCATTTTAAGTTTCTTCAGGAGCCCACTACAGGAGGTTTAGTAACTTGCGTTAGGTCTGGCAAATAGTTAATTTTAGAAACGGAAAAAGGGCCAATCAAAAGAGCCGTCAAGCAGTGATGTCACATGACACGTACAGTACTCAACAGATCAGACTTTTTCCGCCTGAGCGGGGTTCCTGTGGTTCGTTTCCCAGTTCTAAAAATACCTTAAACTTGAGAAAAATTAGTTAAAGGAAAATTATTATTTCTACTCCTAAATAGTTGGCTCCTGGTTGTTTAATATTTGTATTTTTCAATGAAATTTTAAAAACACTTATTCAAGTAGCAGACCAAAGCCAAGGTCTTTTCAAAATCCCTTTTATTGTAAAAAGATGACTGATAAATGTTGTAAATAAATATGCCGTTTTATAAAAATGTATGGCATTTTGAATGTTGGCAGCCCTTGTCTTTTTTCCATAAGAATGGACGCTACGTAAAACTCGAATATCATCGCGCGCCGAAACCCATGAACCCAGGCGCTTTTCTGACACTGTTTTGGAACATTCTATTTCGTGAGAACAAAGGACTAAAGTTCGTATCCAGAGACTTCTTACTATGTGCACTGTCGTTAAAAGGAATATTTTCCCAATGCGCGCTCAGTTCTTAATTCACACTAGTGACATGGCAACGACATGAGCACGATAAATGTCACGCGAACAAAATTCTCCCACTCGAAAACGCCGGAAAATGTGACAAATACTGCAGAAATAAAGCAAAGCTAACATGCAGCGTTACCACCGTATGCACTGCTACGCGACCTAAAACATTCACTGTTGCGATTGGCGATTCTCAGCAAAGGGATTGTAAGAGCCAGAAAGTTAATAATTCTAGGCCAGAAGTCCAAAGGATAGCTTACAATAATTTTAGTTGATTTTGCAATCAATCTCGACCCACTGAAATAGCCGAATCCAACGTTTTGGTTTTGATTGACAGCTAAAACTCGCCCTTAAGTAGCAGTGAATTTTGAGGTCGCGTAGCAATGCATACAGTGGTAAAACAGGGTTCCCAAGGATCCTTGACAACCTAGCTGAAGTCGTGGATTTTTTGGACCCCATGCAACTTTACTTTCTAATTGGCCACTATAAGTATTTTCAGGGAGGAGACAGGAGACCCATCAAAGGTTAAACATGAAATACCACAGGAATACCGTACGTAGAGGAGAGGATGCCTGCGGAGTGCACACGTGCGACATAACGACAAAGTTGAAGCCCACAAATAACAAGATTGCTTTTTTGAAGAAATCTAATGATGATCCGTGGAAATATTGATTACTTCAATTATTTTCCCATGCAAGAATATCTCTTTTTCACTCTTTCTTTATTTTTGCTCGTATTAAGAATTGAGATTTGAAATATTGCGATGAATGGTGGGTTCCCTGTTTAATTGTGCTCCAGGAGCCTGGGACAAAATATCCGCTGAGATACAATAGTACCGCTGGCTCATTCTAGCGGCGTGCACAAGAAACAGAAGTCTCACCTCCAATGAGGCTCGAAAAGTCTCGTATAATTCCTCGAAAATAGCTCAACGACATGATTAAACTGTATTATACTGGACTTAGGTGCCAAAGACGTAAGTATAGTACAAATTTATCCTAAATTTTTGCTATGAAGAACTGGAATGGATTAGCAAGTCTAAATCATTACTACCGAATTGCTGTCAGTGGTTTTAATGATCTTCTTTCAGTCAGTTTTTTGGTTGTTTTTTCCAACCTTTTTAAAAATCTTCACATAATTCTTATTTATCCGGCAGTCCTTAGTAAACCAGCCCTTCTCGCCAGGACGATCACAGCTCTAGCTGGAGATTACAAGGTACTGTGTAGTTTGATTATGTCACACGTTCAGCTCAGTTCGTTCAACATGGATTCTTACCACAGGAGACCCAAGCTCTAGATGTGTCTATTTTAAAAGAAATTTAAAACTTACAATCTCTTTGTAGATTGGCAAAGTTTCATTGTTTGTTTGGAATTGCATTTATTCAGCAATAAACTTGGAAATTTTATCAAAGTTACCAAAATGTTCAATGTGTGATTCCAGAAAACATACATAACCCCCACAAAATGGGTTAAGGGGTTGAGATATGGCCCCCACACCCTCTGGAATTTCCAGTGAAAAATACATTGGTTGTATGAGAGAATTAATAACCATTTGACATCCCTGTATTCTTGTCAAATATGTAGATGATTTTTCAGTCATAGCGAAATTAATCTTTGGTAAAACAGTTTGACCTGCCTCAGGTATAAAAATGCCAAAAGCACCATTACTACTGTAGTCCAATGGGTTGTGGCTCCTAATTTTCACAAGTCCTCAAGTATTTCTTACTTGTCCAAACTAGTGGACTACTGATTTGGTATAACATCTTTGTAAAAAAACATTTTTGTAGGGACTGAATTGTTTCCATTTGTATAACATTGTGGAGGAAGTTCCTATAACACACAATACACTTCTAACAATGTTTTGTTTTCAGAATGCCAAGTCAAACAATTACAGATACAAGCAATTTATAAACTCAGGTACTACTGTTAACTGTACCATGTTTTTTATGTAAAATTCAGGCCCAACATTGTGGCCAACTGGTTGCCAATGTGGGCTAGGTTTTGGGCTTAGGCAACCATAAATAGATTCTGTTTCTCGCGATTCAAGAACACATACTCCATAAATGGATCACTTACTGCCTTTTGAGCCTGCTGTTCAATCCACTGCATTTTATAGTACATTTATATTTATTATTATTATGATTGTAATTTATAAGTATCTTTCAGCCTTTGGGCTGCAACTCTTATGGAAAATAAACTATCTATCTATCTACTGCATGCTTCTGAGCCCACAAAGTTGAAAAGAAGTGGCAGCTGTCATACGGGACAAGTGACCTACTACAATCAAATGCAAAACATTGGCAAACTTGATTCCCCTTCCCTCTGCCTTCACCCTTACAATGTTGCTAGTTGAGCTGGACAAGTGGCCTAATTTTTACAGCCAACATTGAGAGAGGCAGGGAAGGGAACGGGAGGGCAAGTGTGCCAAATACGTTTGCATTTGATTGTAACTAAATAAAGTAATGGTCGCTCATGCCCAGCAAAGCAAGTTCCAGCCATGCACAGAGGTCTCTTTGTCCTCATGGCACTCAACCCAGCAAAATACAGGGAAAACAGGATATTTCTCTCTGAGCCCTCTCCCGCTGATCATGATGAAATGTCTCTAATGATATCATTTTTTGCAAGATTGTGCCTAATGTTGTGCTAACCTATGATCATTCTGTTTCAAGGTGTTCTCATTAGAGGATATGCTGAACCAGCCAAGAAAACCTTCTCTAGAGACAAACCACATGTCAATATTGGAACAATAGGACATGTCGACCATGGCAAGACCACCCTAACTGCTGCCATTACAAAAAGTATGACCTACTAGACTATCAAGGCTGGAATTTATGAAAAAATGAGGTCCCATTTGGGCAATAGTTTCAATTTGTGGTGTTGCATTTTACAGATTGCAGGTGACTAGTCAAATACGATTTTAGAACAAATGAGAAAAGTTTAGTTGCAAAAGTGACTCATACCTGCAGGCATAATTTCTAGCCCTGTATATATGTTAAAAGACAAATGGATGCACAGATGATGTGATCATGCCACAAGACACAGTGGAGATTCAGTCTCGTGCATCAGCAGATTTGCAATTTATTCATCAAAATATAATCTGCAATCTGTAAATTACTATGTATGTCAACTTTTTAAGAAATAACATACCGTCCCACCCTATCATAGAAATTACTAAACTCTACTGTTGTTTCTTGTTTTCCATTTAGTTTTAGCCGATGATGGTGCTGCAAATTTCAAGTCTTATGGAGATATTGATAATGCGCCGGAGGAGCGTGCTCGTGGTATCACCATTAACACAGCACACGTGGAATACCAAACAGAAAACCGACATTATGGTCATGTTGATTGTCCAGGACATGCTGATTATATCAAGGTCAGTAGCTGTAGTGTTCACACTATTTTGTCCAGGGTGGGGGGGGGGGGGGTACATGGCTTAATATAGGGTAGGTATGTGCCCCTGCGAATTTCAAATGTGGACCCCATTCTAAAACAATTTTTTTGAAGAAAAGCTACCCCATTCAATGTTTTTGCACCCAAAATGAAACCCAGTTCTAAAGAGAAATGAATGATATCTGTAAATCAAAATTGTTGTTGTTTACATGTTACAGTTTTATCTGTAATTGAACGTTAAAGCTTGTGGAATTCTTTACATTAATAAAACAATACGTGACCGTCGGGTTGCTTCCTGGGTAGCCTTCATTATAATCATACCCAATTCTAGAAGACGGTTCCCGAAACGATACCACATTCTATAGGCTGGAGGAAGAAATCGGGACCCCATTTGGTGGCATATACCCGTAGAGCTCTTGTAGGGGAGTACCTCACGGGATTTTGTCCCTGATTTGGAAGGAATTTAAAACCGACAAAACATTTGTGTGATTATAAAAGGTTTGAGTCAGAATTTCGAGATACAGTAATGACTGGTATAGTACAACTTCACTCTAGTGGGCATTTTTAATATAAAAACTGATATGACTTTTTCACGCTCTGAAAAATGAAAACATCAGTGAACATTGGTTAATTAAGGAAGTAAAAGGAGAAGGAAAGATTTGGGAAAATAGTCCTTTAGACATTGAAATGATTTTAGTCTGGAATTGAGTCTACAGTTGAGCATGTCAAAAATGGATTATCTATATAATATGTACCCGGTATTTCTTTCTAGAACATGATCACAGGGGCTGCTCAGATGGATGGAGCTATCTTAGTTGTAGCTGGAACAGATGGTCAGATGCCTCAGACCAAAGAGCACCTTCTCCTTGCTAATCAGGTATTTTACAGATAACAGTACTCAGATGTTAAGGAAGCTAGGCCGCAGGCAATTTTCCTTGGCTGTATAACTAACCAGTTTCAAGGAAAAATATTAAAGCAATAAAATAAATGAATATGCCGATTATCTTGCCCTCTTGATGCAGGAAAGACACCTTTTCTGCTACCGAAATTTCAAGATGTCTAGGGGGCATGTCCCCACCACCCTAGAAGGATCAGGCCTTACTGCCTTCATACAGAACCCAACTCGTACTTGAAAACCTAGCATCCTACTTCAAAACTTGTTGAACCCCTGAGTACTTACAGGGCATTATCACCCTTCAATGACCTTCATTTACCCTGTAAATGAACACAATAATAATTCCTTCCTCCCCCCCCCCCCCCACCCTTGAGTAGAAACCCATACCCACAAGTTAAAAAATATTAAATGAAATACATCTACAACCTCGTCCCCAGGGTCTTGTGGGTAATTTTCAAGATGGCGGTTTGGTCGAGCACAGGACCCTGGGGGAGGCTGAGTCACATGACCACTGTTTGACAACATGGAAATGAGGTTGTCCTTTGTTTCGAAACGGTCATGTGACTCAGCCTCCCCCAGGGTCTTCTCCCGAGTCAACCACCATTCTGAAAAACGACCTGGAGACGAGGTTGATACATCTACAGTCTTACAATAAATCTGGCCACAAACAGAAAGAGTTCCACTGAGCTAAAAGTTATTAAACAGATTTTTAGGTCTTGTAAATCATGAATGTGCTTTTTTTAAGGTTGGCGTGAAAAATATTGTAGTATACATCAACAAAGCGGATATGATAGATGACCCAGAGATGTTAGAGTTGGTGAGTTTTGTTATGGAAAATTGATATTTTAATTTAATAACTAGACAGTACCTGTACACTATATTGAACCTTTTGGCCTTATTTGAAGGTTTATTTCAATCACATCTGTTCAAACTACCCACCTATGTTGTGTTGGCCCCTTAAATGTCCAGACGAAACCTGCTACAGTAGTATACTAGATCACTGTAATCTTTTTGAGTAACCTATCCACTGTCTATTTTATCAATTAGTCAACTTTCTGTGCATGCACCAATGTTCAAATCCAGCCAATGAAGGTACAATGTATCATACTCAAATGGCTGCCACCAGAGCATCACTGCATTGCGATGAGCTAGAGAGCTCTGGGTAAGAAAATGCCTGGACCCTTTTTAATCTGTTGGGAACTCTGATTGTACATGTAACTTACAGGTTGAGCTAGAGATGCGTGAAGTTTTATCAGAGTATGGTTACAATGGAGATGAGACACCCATCATCATTGGTTCAGCCCTGTGTGCCCTGGATAACAAGAACCCTGAGCTAGGAGTTGAATCCATCAGGAAGCTCTTAGAGGCTGTGGACAGTCACATTCCCACACCCACACGTGACTTGGACAAGCCATTCTTGCTTCCTATAGAGGATGTGTTCTCTATCGCTGGTAGAGGTACAGTGGTTACTGGTAGAATAGAGAGGGGTATCGTCAAGAAAGGTGAAGAGGTTGAGTTTGTTGGGCATGGCTCCAAGATCAAGACAACAGTAACAGGTGTGTCAGAACCCCATCTCGACTAGACGAAACAAATATACTTTCTCAAAATGTTTAAAAGAGGTGGAGTTCAACAACATTACCGGGGGTGACAACCCTAAGATGGCTGTTTTTGGAGTCTTCATAAAAAGGGAATTTTAGGGAATTGACGCGAAGCGGGAGTTCGTCTGTATTTTCCGGGAAAGAGCAAAGACAAGCGGGAGGCTGATAGTAATTATGTGCAAGAGTTTGGACAAAAGTTACTTTTATGGGTCGAGAAACACCGAATCAAAGAAAATCCTGCCTAGTTGGCCGCTTGTACTGTATATACATTTATACATGACTCAACTTCTCAAAATGCAGTTTCTGAAATATAGGTAATGTGAAAAATAGTCGGGAGCAAGGAAAATGTTTCGGAAAAGCTTGAAAACATTTCGGAACCTGAAAAGGAACAAACTCGAACAGCCGTTCTGAGGGTTGTCACTCCACGTAACATTAGCTGAGTTTTCACTGTCCACATTTTAGCCATTAGAGAGCTGATCCATGATTTACTTACTCACATTTCAGGTATCGAGATGTTTCATAAGATACTGGATCAGGGGGAGGCAGGAGACAATCTTGGCGCATTAGTCAGGGGGGTGAAGAGGGAGGATGTTCGGCGTGGAATGGTCCTCTGTGCACCTGGTACCGTCAAGTCTCACACCAAGTTTGAAGCCCAAGTAAGGACATTTAATTTAGAAATTTGAAGAGGCTTTACCATGATTTTGAGCGCATTTGACAAAAAGGACCAAAAATCCATTAAATGTACCTAAACGTTTTGAGGCTCCAGGCTCGATTTGTGTTTGTTCTTGGGAGAACTAAATTTACTGTACATGTAAGCATTTACTTGAGTTCGTCCCACCATGAAATACTCATGGAAAGCGCTGAAATTAAGTTGAAAAGTTCACACCTGGATTACTATGATAGGAAAATGCATTGCAGGTGCGGTTCTATACAAATTCGTATATATTGTATATGAACTTTGAAATGTACCATTATTTTCCTGTTTTTCCCTGAGGTTCCTAGCTATCAGGATTTCTTAACGGGACTAACTCGAGCATGTTAATTAAAAGATGCTAGAATAGTCCTGTTTCGAGCTCTCTACTCTTCCGCTGAATACAGGCATCAAGAGTTCCAGACTCGCGGTGCGCGAACAATGCATCATTAGTGTTGAACAAAGGAAAAAAGTGAGCCCCTTGCTATCAAGCACAGCTTTGGGCTCACTTTTTTCCTTTGTTCAACACTAATGATGCATTGTTCGCGCACCGCAAGTCTGGAACTCTTGATGCCTGTATAGGCATCGACGGTGAATAAATACAGTGGGAGCCTCAGTTTGAAGTAGAAAAAGTTGTGAATACCGACGAGAAACTGATGAAGCTTGAATGGAGACAATAGACAAAACGTTTTGGACTCGTTGGTATTCGCAACTTTCGGGTTCAAATCGAGGCTCCCATTGTATTTATGCGTCGATGATGCCTATTCAGCGGTACAGTAGATTTGAGAATTCGAAACTGGACTATTAAGTCAGTATTTCACACTTTAACACTTAACTGATAATCACAGAATAATAATAATAATAATATTTATTCCAAGCGACCATTACTGATACATAGGAGTAATACATACGAATACAGAATATAGATGAGTAAATGTACAATCAATCAATCAAATTACAATAATAATTCAATACATCATAGATATATTTTGCTGTTAGTCTGATAATTGATTCGTCGGTCATTGAAATACAATACATAAATATATTTCTCTCACTAAAAGAACTAAATGCACTGTTTATCTTCATTAAATTATTTCTAAGATCTGTTAATTTACTATTATTACAATTACAATTATCACAGATGTCACCCTAGCAGGGAGCGTCCTCCTTTTGAAGAAAAAATCAGTAGAAACCACTTACTGTAATAGTAGATGGAAATAATTTTGCGTGTCTGTCATTTCCAGGTGTATATCTTGAAGAAAGAGGAAGGTGGTCGCCACAAGCCTTTTATCTCAAACTACACCCCCCAGATGTACTTACGCACCGGAGACGTCGCCGCTACCATCACCCTCCCCGAGGGGAAGGAATTTGTCATGCCTGGCGAGGACGCTAAATTCACGGTCAAGTTAATGTTTGATGTGCCGTTGGAGCAGGGTTTGAGATTCACGCTACGAGAAGGAAGCAGAACTGTTGGGACTGGTGTAGTGACCAATATCATCGAGTAACCATATGAACACAACGCTTTTGTCTGAGGAAAGTTTTAATTTCACAAATAATAGCTGTATTCACACTAGAGACGAGTTTCCCGTCTGAGACGAGTTTCTCGCCTTGAATATGGTTCCCTGTTCTTCTGTGATCACGCGAGAACAATTTTTTTAAGAAGAAAGTTTAGACAGAAAACAAGCAAGTGTTTCTGAGTAGAATTGACATTAAGCAGGAACTTTTTCTGACGAGAAAAATACAGCTAATGTTGCGTACCATCGCACTGTGTTGCTTTATTGATAAGCAATTGAGGATACCAGATGTACCTAATGATGCTGCATGTCGGTAAGGGCTGGTTTACAAGAATGCAATAGTGTCGTCCGTATAAATATCTCAAATGTCTTATAGAACGAGGATATGCAGAAGGACACTATAGAAGGATCTAGGAGATAGGCAACAATAGTGCCGCGATGGAGAGTTCAGGGACTGGACTAGCTACACCGGACCGTTTGACATTTAACTTCATTTTGACAAAGTAGTGTTCCACGCCATATCCTCCACACCGCGTAAAGTGACTCAGTCAAGCGAGGCCTGCTTTTAACACCGTTGTTATAAAAGAAGTCTGGCTTGTATGAGTTTCTCGTTTAAAGGGTTTACAGCTTTACTTGAATAAATTAGAAAGCAACTTATTGAATTATTGAAGCAACTTTTTTTCAGCATTAGTCGGAGGGGGGAGGGATTACTGCTCTATCATTTCTAGTCATCAATAAAATCACGCCCACTCAAATTGGACCAGTTTTGCGGATTAGAACCATTCTCGAACCAAGAACTCCTACACCTCGGCTCGTCGCCTCGCAGGGGAGGCTCTGGTGACATCTATTTGAGGGCCTTCTATGATTGGCTGAAATAGCGCGCACGCGTACATAAAAGTAGTTTAATAAATTTATAAAACGTATCTGTCAAAATAACACTGGCGGCATTCGTTTCCTTGTCGTCTTTTCAACCTATGCCTTCGGGGACATAAAACCATCATTTTCTTCTTATGCATGCATCGGTGGCTGTCACCAGAGCCCTCCCCGCGAGGTTACGAGCTGCGGAGCTCTGGGTACGAGAATGTTGAGAGAAACAACTTTCTGCGCATGCTCCAACGTTCAAAATCAGCCAATCAGCGAAGGTCTCCAGTGAGTGTCTCCCCTGTGAGTAGACGGGCCGGGGAGCTCTGGGTACGAGAATGGATTAGAACTGTTGTTGTAGAAGAGCGTTCGAGCTGAATTGGAAGTGTGATTGGGATATCTCTGTTCTTGGGCGTATTCTTCGAACGAAAAGGTAAGATATAATGTTAATTATTTATGTAATGAAGAATGTAGAAAATGAATGTCGAAGTAACAAAAAAGTTAAAAACTTTCTGAACTTTTACGCTCTTTCTAAGCAAAGTACATTTTAGAGTGTCGACCCTTCGTCACGCATTTACATCGCATTTTACATCGGCTTTAGAGGTTTTGGGAGCATCCATTTGATGGCCTTCGCTGATTTTGAAAGTTGGAGCATGACGACAATCAGCTTAGAAAAGTATTCATTTTTCGTGTATGTGAGTTGGAAAATATTTTACGCCTAATAGTTCTACTAAGTCTGCGAAAGCAGCCGTAACTAATTAAGCGTTTTGCCAGCACTAATTCTACTGCAGAAAGCGTCCATATTTTATTTTAGTTCTCCGTGCATAAGAAAAGAAAAAAACTATACATAAAACAGAATGCACGTTTTCTCAAAACTAACATTGAGCTTTGCTATGATAGATTGTGAGTAAAGGCTTCGGCTTTTGTCAATTTTTTTTTACGGTTGATTACATATGTCTTTTTTAAATCACTTAGAGTTTTGTTAAGCACCAAAGCTTCAGGTAGTCATAGAACCATTGTTGCTATTGCTGGTTATGCATTCCACCACTCCTATGCAAATAAATTATTTGGTAGGATCCAAATAAATATCCCAGGTTTTCGCAAACTTGCTTTTTTATACAGCTTTATAGTAACCCAGATTTCCAACTTCAAAATCCGACACCACTTAGCTCGCCAAAAGAGAGTCTTTAAAGCTGTCTGAAAAAAGGCAAAACATTTAATTATGCATGAAATAATTTTTATTCAGAACATGCATAAGAACAACAAAGAAAAGAGATTTAAGAAACTAGCTATAATTTCTATGCCGAATGCACATGAAACAACTCTGCAAACTCGGCTCGACTTATTTCGAGTCCTCTTGCACTCTTGTGGGCCCCCTGTGGTTTGATGACTTTCCTGAAATCTGTGTAACTTCGTTATAGAGTCCTAAAGTGATGACGTCACAAAAACAATTTTCGATTTAGCAATATTTGTTCCTTGATTTCGAAAGGGCACATCAATTGAAAGCTACACATCAAAAATGAGGTGAATCGATTGAAACGCGACCGAGATATGGACCGCTGAATACATAATTTTCTTTAACAAATAACTGTATTTTTGGTTCAGTTCATAAAGTTCCAAAATACAGTGATTTGTTAAAGAAAATTATGTATTCATTGGGCCATAGCTCGGTCGCGTTTCAATAGATTCACCTTAGCTAGGGAAGAGGTCAAAACAACGGTACTCGATAGGTATCCAGGGTTGGTCAAAGAGGTGGTGGGTACCGGTACTACCTACCCCCATAAGTACCCAATGGTTATTTTCTCGAAGCACAAATAAGGGATACCCGATTTTATTGCATTCGTGTTTTCACGCCACAATGCATCAATTATTTCATGAGATATCGGCAGTTGAAAATCCGATTTTTTTGGTAAATTGAGATAGGTGGTGGGTCTCGGGTACCCACCCCCCTAAACTGGATACTTATAAAGTACCGTTGTTTTGACCTCTTCCCTTAAGGCATGACCTCTTCCCTTAGGGCGTGGGTGCTTTTCGGCAAAAATGCGAAAAATACTGAAAACAATTCCCTATGGTAGATAAAATGTTTTGCGTAGAAGGTTTTCGTTAAGGTTACTCTAACCCGGCCGTGTTGAATTTGATGTATTTGGTTACCATGTCAACGGGTTGCGTGACTTGTAAGAGCGTGACAAAGGAACAAACTCATACCAATGGTTTCCCAATGGTTTTCCTTATTATGACCAGTGTCGGGCGTACATACTGTGTACAGCACTATTCCAACGAGGCTCGCTGTCCAAGTTATCCTCATTTTAAGAACATGAGAGGTATCACATTACATCATCACAAGAAAAACCATTTCCAGCCCGCCTCGTTAGATCAATAATCTATACACTAGATAACAAACACGATCACACACTCAGGGGAACGATTTAACTTATCTACATCGAATGCAGAAGCAATTTTCCATAAAAAATTAAAGTTAGAGATCATAAATTTGTTGAAAATGATTGGGAATGACCAAAGGTATCAAAATGCAATTTGATTGGATCCCTCAGAGGCATTGGTTTAGAGATAGACTACCAGAGATAGACTTCAGAGATAAACTCTCCCAACATCGCAAAGTGCTCTATCTGCCGATAAAGACATACGAAAGTTGCTGCTCTAATGCTTTTATGATATAGTGGGCGAAACTTCTTCATTTTCTTTTTCGATTTCTTCTTGATTTAGATGGCCACTGAACGAGTCTTCTTCGTATTCTTCGTATTGTTGGTTGCCTTCTTTGTGAGTGCCTTCTCTTTAGAAAGACCTGACCACAAGCGTCCTCTACAAACGTTTAAATCTCGTATCAACCAGCTGAAGTCTCATTTGGGTAAGCTTTTCGTTGCTACGGCCATGGTCCTAGGTCGTGGCCTGTGGCGGGCACGCACGCCAAAAAAGGTGGGAATACATTTGTTTGAGAAAGCGCTTGCAAAAAAAAGCTAAAATTGCAAAATAAATGACGCTAAAACGAAATTATTATACGGGAAAAATCTTATTGCAGTTCAATTTGGAGGGAAATATGTCGATCATTTGCTAGTTTCGTACTCCTAGAAGCTTTTGGTTTTGTAAATTATCGCAGCTCTAACGGAACGTTGATGTTCGCATTGAGTTTGCACTTGCATTTTTTGTTGTTAAAAAGAAGCAAATAAAATAAGTTTAGTTTCTTGAAAGGAATATTTCGCCTAGGAGGGACAACGTTGTGTTGTCTCTGGTTACAAATGTTAAGTTATTAAGATCAAAGAATCGATAGGAGAACGGCAGGCACTGGAGTACACAGCCTAACAGGCCTGCAGGCACGGGACTGCAAATGTTTGAGGTGACTTTGGTACAAGTACTACACTGCATTCATGAGCTTGACCTGTAGATTTGCAAAATCCTGTGACTATGACTGCAACTTTTAAAACTCCTGCGTACGCCCCTGGCAGGGGCGATTCCAGAGTGGGAAGACTGCTGTCTGTCTCTCTGTTCCTACCCATCATGTTAGCAACTTCTAAAAATGGTATCCACTATTAAAAACATATTTT
Organism: Scolanthus callimorphus; assembly: GCA_033964015.1. Taxonomy (NCBI): domain Eukaryota; kingdom Metazoa; phylum Cnidaria; class Anthozoa; order Actiniaria; family Edwardsiidae; genus Scolanthus; species Scolanthus callimorphus. Next base: position 9,413,055 of record CM066919.1, read on the forward strand.
AACAGGGCTGAACATGCACTTCCCTGGTGGTCTTGGTGGCCGTGTACCAAAGCCAGAACGGAACCTTAAAAAGCCATTCCTGATGCCAGTCGAGGACGTGTTTACTATCTCTGGCAGAGGTACGGTGGCTACAGGCAGGATTGAGAGGGGAGTGGTCAACACTGGAGACAGCGTAGAGTTGGTCGGAATCCGTGACACAATCCGGACGACTGTCACAGGTATTGCAAGGAGTGGGAAACGAGAATATCACATATTAGTCAAATCACACTAGTGGTCTATTATCAATGCTGCATTCTGATTAGTTGAGCTACTAGTAGGCTATAACTTATAGCCTACTAGTAGCGAAAAGTGTCGGATTTGAAAGCCAGAAAATGGCAAATGACAAGAACAAAAACATTTTTTGGCAATACAAATTGACCTACTAGTGTGATTTGACTAAAACAATTATTCCTCTCGCCCTCATGGCCTCTGAGTCAATAGCTATTGACTCAGAGCCCATTGGGGCTCGAGGAATAATTGTTAATTATAACAGGAACGTACAGGGGGGCTATAAAAAGTTAAAAATCACGAGTCACGGATGTCGCTTCCACAATCTTTCACGGATCACGAAATTGGATGCAGGGAGATCACGCTCTACTCACTGTTGTTGCTTGCCCGTGACACGATTTAACGCTTTAAGGGACCGGTTTTTATTTATCTCGCCTGAGGATTTTGCGCAATAAACGGTAAAAAAGTGATCCCCCATCCCATATTTGTACTGGAAGACGTTTTACAGAAAGAGCGGATCGCATTCTTATTTTGTTGCGTGCGAAGCGCGCCCTGATTTTAATAAACGCATGTCATCAAGCCTCAGAGAATAGGCTGATGGACATTCCACTTTTGGCTATAGTAAATAAAGGCTGTAAATTCCTCATGCGCGCAAAGCGCGCCATACATGACGAAATTATTATTCTTCGCGTAAAGCGCGGCCTGAATGATGAATTTCTATGCTTGTAACGTAGAACTCACGCTGACCTAAAGTGTTCAGTTCTATATCGAACATAGTGACTGGCAGGGCAGAGGGGGCAGTTGCTCCAACCTTTCTTTGTTTGGGATACTTCAATATTCATATATCCTTCGCTGCGTATCAGAAGAAGAAAGAACGAGTATTCAGGAGAATGCCACGTGATCTGAAATGGATAATGAATAATGAAAATGCGCCCCGAGCGCCTATGACGTCACGAAAAAGCCGGTGCGCCTCATTACTCTGTTGTGTTTCGCATCATGCGTCGTTGAGGCACCATTGAACACACACAACAACCTTTCATAGTTTAGTGCATTTGCCCTTCAAGCATCTTCTTGTGCTTTTATTAGGCGTAGAAATGTTTCGTAAGCTGTTGGATCGTGGAGCTGCCGGAGACAACGTTGGCCTGTTACTAAAAGGTGTGACTAAGAATCAAGTCGAACGTGGCATGGTGGTATGTAAACCTGGGAGCATCAAGTCTCACACCAAGTTTGAAGCAGATGTAAGTAACGATCGTAAACGGTTTGAAATAATTCTAAAGATCTTCAAACTTCACACAAATCTTGACCAATTGTCCAGGTCGGTGGTCAATGAAATGCGGCGGTTTTCGATCCCTACAGGCAGCCGCTCTTGATGTAAACTGCTAGCAGCACCTAAGTTTAGCGCGTTCCCCAGAGATGCGACACGCTTCTTGGGGCTGGGGGACAGTCTACTCTTGGTGATTTGTAGTTTATCAGGAATGGTCGAGGACCCAGCCCTGCCGAAATGTACTACTTATGAACCGAGCGTGAGGCCATGACATATAATCCGAACAATAGCGAGAAGATCTTTATAAAAAAAATGAAGGTTTATTTCGTTTAAAAGAATTCAAATTTTTAGAATTACTATCCTACTACCCCCTCCCCCCCCCCCCCCCAAGTTTGGCGCGTTCCCCAGAGAAGCGACGCGCTTCTGGGGGCTGGGGGACAGTCTACTTTTGGTGATTTGTAGTTTATCAGGAATGGTCGAGGACCCAGCCCTGCCTAAGTGTACTACTTATGAACCGAGCGTGAGGTAATTACAAGGAAATCTCAAACTGAGGCCATGACATATAATCCGAACAACAGCGAGAAGATCTTTATAAAAAAATGAAGGTTTATGTCGTTTAAAAGGATTCAAATTTTTAGAATTACTATCCTACAAACCCCCCCCCCCCCCCCCCCCCCCACCCTGCGACAAAAAAAAATCAAATATGCAAAAAACCCACTGGACAGCCGCCTATAGCAACGGCTCTACATTTACTTTATATACAGCCCCACACCCTCTAGTTTTCTCTCTTTGCTCCGACGAAGGGCTAACGGCTAACGCTCGAAACGTCAGCAAAACACCATTTTTCCACGGCGTTTAACATAAATCTCAACCTTTGGTTGTTGTTGTTCATGTTCACGTCTTCCGCCGACGCAGACCACCTAGTTTTCCCGTAAACTAGTCATACTATTGTTAATCTAGATTGCCCCAAGGTTCATGAAATCTTGTTTTTTCATTACAGGTTTACATCCTTAAGAAAGAGGAAGGAGGTCGCAGCACTCCTTTCTTCAATAACTACAGGCCCCAGTTCTATATTCGCACAACGGACGTCACGGGTTCTATCACCCTCCCTGAGGGGACGCAAATGGTCATGCCAGGAGATAACGTTAGTATCACCGTAAAGTTGATAACTGGCATAGCGTTGGAAAAGGGTACAAGGTTTGCGATTCGTGAAGGAGGCAGAATTATCGGGGCGTGGACAAGATTATAGAGTAAATGTACAAGGGATCATTTCTTATTCTTTTGGATAACGCACCATGTCGTTCTTCATGCGCACGTGTTTGTGTCTCACAGTAAAGTCTGGTTTCCATATAGTCTTATGTTATCTGTCGTATCAGTCGACCGTGAAAAAATAGAATAATTCCAATTTCCATTGTTTCACGGTCGACTGATACGACAGATAAGACTATATGGAAACCAGGCTTAAAGGCCTCCTCTGGGACCTTATCTCGCCGCGAGTTTATGCGAGATAAAGTGAGATAAGGCGAGATAAGACGAGATAAGGCGAGATAAGGCGAGATAAGGCGAGATAAGGCGAGATAAGGTAAGATAAGGCGAGATAAGGCGAGATAAGGCGAGATAAGGTGAAAATGGTCCAATTAAAAGGCGGGGAAATTGTCCAATTGCAAGCGAGATAGGGCAAGAAAGAGAAAAATGGTCGAATTGAAAGGCAAGATAAAGAGAAAATTTTCCAATTACCAACCACTGTATGCATTGCTACGCGAACTCAACATTCAATGTTGCGATGGACGATGGACAATGGCGATTGGCGTTTTTTAGCCGTCAATCAAACCAAAACGTTGGATTCGGCTACTTCAGAGGGCCGACATTGATTGCGCAAATCAACCAAAATGTTTTAAGCTATCCATTGGTTTCCTTGACTCGAAGGTTTAACTTTCTGGTTCAAGAAAATTGATATTACAATTTTCTTGCGTAAAATCGCCAATCGCCCAACAGTGAATTTTGAGGTCGCGTAGCAATGCATACAGTGGTAAAAGGCGAGATAAGGGGGAAATGATCCAATAGACCTTTTTCCAAAATGACCGCCGCAAATTCACATGTCTTCAAATTAAACTGACTGAAAATCAAATACTGGCACTAGAAAGAGTATCCTCACATTAGTAATAGTTTAAATTGTCGTTATGCCAAATGCCATGTCGGCTGAGAACTTTTACAGAGATTTGTATGCCTGGGGGTATGCCTAGTTTTATTTAAATGATGATGGGTGTTCATTTTAAACAAAAGTCGATTTGAATTTTCGGCGGCCATTTAGGAAAAGATCTATTAAAAGGCGAGATAAGGGGGAAATGGTCCAATTAAAAGGCAAGATAAGGCTAGCGATCACGTTCGAAGAGTAGGCCTTGATCTCTCACTCACGCTACACGAAATGCACGTTTGTTCCGTTATACTCGGTTACAATGTAGTTTATAAGGGAATGATAATAACCGATATTGTTGCTACTAGTTGATAAAGCTAATAAAGGCTCATTGCTTGCCTTACGAAACGCCTTCTAGCATCTATTGGTCAACGGGTTGAGGGGGTTGTTCTAACTATGGCTACCTAAACAGGTATGGTGAGAAACGGCACGTGATCAGGTGATAACCGGCACGTGATCAGGTGATAACGGACACGTGATCAGGTGATAACCGGCACGTGATCAGGTGATAACGGTACGTGATCAGGTGATAACGGCACGTGATCAAGTGATAACGGCACGTGATCAGGTGATAAGCGGCACGTAATCAGGTGATAAAGGCACGTGATCAGGTGATAAGCGGCACGTGATCAAGTGATAACGGCACGTGATTAGGTGATAAGCGGCACGTAATCAGGTGATAACCGGCACGTGATCAGGTGATAACCGGCACGTGATCAGGTGATAACGGCACGTGATCAGGTGATAACCGGCACGTGATCAGGTGATAACCGACACGCAGTCCTCTTGCTTCCCGTTGGCACTGTCGTACAGTAAAAACCCGCATATAAGAACCTGGATTAACCTGTTAGGCTAGAATTATCCATGTGAACCCCATGTTTCCTTGTATTTTTAAATCAAATAAGAACCTGTTTTAGCCTAAAATTCTAGGTTCTTATACGCGGGTTTTAACTGTTTAGCCTTATTTTGGAGAATTTTAAATTTTTTTAAATGGCAAATTTCTACCAGTAGTCTTACAAGCGGGTTTTTACTGTAGTAGATCTCGGGTTTTATTTATACTGTTATACAACAACAAAGCCTATTTTTCTCACCATAAAGCCCAAATATCAAAAATACCCAGACCAAAACCGTCGTTTATGAAACGCTCACGGTCAAAACCAATAAAATACCTTGTAGGTTGCGCTTTTCACATTCGGTTTTGCAGGTACTAAAGTGCTACCAAACCGCAGTGCTACCGGCTACGATGTCATACGTGGACTGTAATCACACACGGCCCAGCTATCAGCCAATCAGAGCGCGCATTTTATGTATTTGTTGTATAAAATTGCATACTTTAAAAAGTGGCATCGAGGTGTAGCACATACATACATACGTCAGTTAAGCACGGTAAAATACTCAGTGGTATACAAAGTAAAAAGTAAAAGTATCAACATTGAGACACAACACTTATACTACACTGTTCAAATGTTACGTAAGTATATCGATGTTCACGTGATCTACATTGCTCGTAAGATTTGAACTGCTGTAGCTTCAAGGGTCGAGCTGTACGAGCTGAGTTCCAGCTGATCTTTGAAGTGGAATCAGCGTCCGTTTCGCTCTGTTCTAGGCGTTATAATATTTGAATCAAAAGGTAAGTTACAACAAGAACAGAAAGAGGAACATTTGATGGACTATCTATAGTTTCCTTTGCCAACAAATTCGACGATACAATGTTGAAGTAAGAAAAAAGTGTGAAAGAATTTGCTGAACTTCCACGCTCTCTAAAGCAGGTTAAGTTTTACTGTCTCGATTGACCCTTCCTTGCACGCATTTGACCTATTTTCACTTTCTGCGAACTCACTACTTTTGATTTCCGAACGCTAAATTGTGTTTTGACTTCCATTCACTGTGTTCATCAGTGACAAAGATGAGATTGTGATCCCCCATTCCACAATTTCCACTGCTTTATGATATTGCACCACACAACAAGGGCTTTGCATTCAGTTATTATTTATTCGACAACCATTTTACATACAACACACGCATCAACTTTATTGGTATTTTCCGCACTCATATTTCGATCCGCTCACAACTAATTTAAACTCGCACATCTAACCTGTATTTTGGACACTCTGCATACACTAATATTAGTTTGGCACACTCAAATAGGCCGATCCTTGCTGACGTCATTGTTACATTCACGAAATTTTGAAACGCCGTATCAAGCTTTGAAAATGCAACGAAAACCTCAAAAGAAGTTCATTTTTTATCCTTTAAGAAAGTCTTGACCTGTTTCCTTTTTTCCTGTTTCATGTTTCAGGCTAGTTGAAGCTTTTTAAAATTGTGTGAAATATTGGGGCAAAACGCTAATTAGCTCACATGTTTCGTTTAAATTGAACATTGCACCGCGCGCTTAATAGAAGTCGAGACATCAGCTTGAAAATTTCCAATTATGTTTTATTTACAGTCCTTTATTGATATCCAGAACTCATCATTTTATAGCTCCTCGTACGGTCTGATTCTGAACATTGCTTATGCTAATATGAGCTCAAATTGTAAACAAAGGACCCTCCTATAACCTAATCCGCGCACCAAAAAACAAAACTACACAGCACTAATGGTTTTGCGCACTTAATATTCACTGAATTTCACACATCAAACTTGTATTTTGCACACTCTTGTTTTGAATTTCACACACACCACAAAGTCGTGCACACTCAATACTTAAAAATTCACGCACCACCCAATCTTCACTTCGAACTAGTTCAACCATATATTTTAACTCACACCCCAAACTTGTGTTTTACACACACTCGTGTTTTCGACGCACTGCACTCCTGTTTTAAATGTAATACACCAACAAGTCGTGCAACACTCAATAAAATCTAAATTCACGCACCACAAAATCTTCACGGTCCGTGTAACGTTTCACAAAATGGAAATTCAATATCATATAGCCAATTTGAATTTTGAAATTTGACCTTTGAAAATTCGAAACATTCATGTTCAATTTAAATTTGAAAAATTAAAATTTGAAATTTCATTGAATCGATTTTCAACATAATTTTGTCAATAATCAAATATCTTTTCAATTACAGCTGTTTCAGGTAACACGCGACCCAACGCGTTCAAAACATCGAGAGAGATTTTGGCAGTTTGGGTTTCCTGTGTAGTCAATCAAACCATGTGAGCCAATCAAATCCTTGCTTAGTTTCGCCTAGTGCAGTGAATTGGCTTCTGTCGCGACATGTCTCGCAAGGGAAGCCAATCGAATGCACTGAGTAAGGATATGATTGGCTCACACGGACACGGATTGCATTGATGGACAGCACAGAAACTGCCAAACTCTGGCGGTAACGGCGAAGTCGCGTGTTACCTGAAACAGCTGTAATGACTTGTTGTCGCGTGTTCCTGCCTTGTTGATAGCTCCTGTCAACTGCTTGTCTTTTTTTTGTTTTCTCTGTCGAATACATCCGATAGAGACTTGGGATGAATGAGTAGGAGAGTTTGTGACAGTTAAACCGACCAAGACCCTTCTCCGGCCGTTTATTAATCATATCTCAGGAAAGGATGAAACTCGAACAACCAAACTTGGTTGGGGGACAGTCCGGTTCATTACCAGTTTTGGTAATATCAATTTTGCTCATTATGCATGCATAATAGGACAAAATGGCGGCTGTAGCTGATATTAGCGTACCCTTCATAAAATGTACCTTTTCTTCCTCTATAACGTCCCTACCCATGAACCTTTGCCTGAAAGACATGACAAGGGCAACTAGAACTCCATATTGCTTGCGAAACTAACGAAATCGGAGCGAAGTACGAAAATATTTGAAGATTTACTGCTGCCTCTATCAAGTTTTTACACTAATTTTTGCCTGATCGTATAGGGAAAAGGCCGAATTGAAGTAGGTTCCACCCATATTTACAAAAAATGCACCCATAGGCGTGAAAATATAGTAGTTTTGCTTCCTATATATACAAGAATTACTTGGGTATACCCGGCAATTTCGTGGGGTACTCGCGATGTGAATTCAAAATCTCTTCGCCATCGGTAGATGTACTCGAAGCGAGTAGCCATGGCAACGCCACGTCAGAAGTCGAGCCGTTTATATGTGCTGGTCTCGTGAAGTCGATAATAACTACCAGAGGAAAAAGGCAAGGGGAAGAGCTCATCAAAGATCAGCAAGGAAACGAGTTTCTGCTTTCAGTTCCATCGTCTTTGGTTTTTGATATGGACCCGAGAGCTCGGATTAGAGTGTACTAAGCTTATAACCAGCCGACAAATGACCCAAATTATAACAGGGTAAATACAAAACCCCATACAAATATGGCGTACCCTTTTAAAGTTATAAGGCACTGACCAACTAAACTCGAATCGAAAGTCCGCGGTTTCAGCATCGTTAAACAAAATCAACTGGTACACAAACGAAGCCTATAATAAGTTTGTAAGGCACTCGAGTTTGGCAGGGATTCGATTGCGCCATGCAGTGACCAACGGCCAAGCCTTGAAACAACGGATACTGAATAGCCAGGAGTTTTCTGTTCACCTAGTCTTCTGTTTTCCATTGCAGATGAAGCTAATTTTCTCGATAGGACGACAAATAAAGCCGTGAGGGGCGAAGTCATGAAAGCAACCCCGGGGCGATGCCAAAAACCCGCTCGAATGATAACAGCCGAGACCGTTTAATTGGTTTCAAGGCTCTGTTCTTGCCTTACAATCTAAAATACATTATTTCTCTGTCAAAATACTAAGGCCGGTAACGAGGATGATTTTCTGTGAGTCCTGTTCGATTTAAGCCGTACTACAGTGGGGGGAGGGGGGGAGTTCTGTGATCTGATTGGCCGAGCGGTTTGTTTACAACATATTACCAAAACTGGTAATGAACAGGACTGGGGGAGGCGGAACTCATTGGCAAGGGTGGTGCGAATGGCTGGTCACGTGGTATGACGTCATCGATGACGTCATCATAGGAGAAAAAGAATATATCTCGGGAAGGGATACCTCAGACAACCAAACTTGGGTGAAGTTGTCTAAGTGGCAAGGGAGGTGCAACTGCCTGGTCACGTAGTATGACGTCATCGGTGGGCCGAGCAATGACGTCATCATAGGAGAAAAATAATATATATCGGGAACCGGATGGCGGATGAACCTTGAGACAATGAAGTTGTCTAAGCGGCAAGGGGGTCACAAGCTCATAACTACTTATGAGCTTCTGGGTCGTGCAATTGCGTGGTCACGTGATATGACGTCATCGATGACGTCATCAAACAAGAAAAAGATTTATGAACCTCAGAGAACCAAACTTGGGTGAAATTATCTAAGTGGCAAGGGGGTGCAAGTGCTTAGTCACGTGGTATGACGGCGACAGGCCGTTGTACATGACAACTTTTTTATCTCATTTTAACACCGAACATGTAAACGGGAGCTCCGCTTTTAGCCAATGCCTAAATCTATATATATTATCTTGGAAAAGACATCCCCTTCGTCAGGGGTTAGGATCAGTGGGCCGAGCAATGAGGACAGTGAGACCTGGAACGAAATACCATTGACTTCTGCCTCGTTTTTCAAACTCTTCCGTTGTCACCTGTGATTCGACCAAAATACTCTAGAAAAGCTTTTCGCTAAAATATTTCGCAGAAGGTTCCATAATAAACCTATTTTTTTCCGCTATTTGCCACACGCTTGAGTGAATATAAAACAAAAGAATAATTACATGAGAACGAGGCGTCAAGGGCCAGTCAGCCATTTTGGAAAAAAAGTGTATATACCAATACGTTTATACTTTTTTAATTATAATTAGATGGCCAGGGAAGTTTTCAACGTGTTCACCGTGTTGCTCGTAGCCTTCGTTGTGAGTGCCTCCTCGTCAGAAAAAACTGACAAGACTGACTTCAGGGGCGATAAACCTCGTTTCAACCTAATCATTCTTGGACACGAAGGACATGGCAAAACCACGCTAGCTTCTGCAATAACTAAAGGTACAAACACAGTGTATAGCAACAGTGGCGGTTCCAGGGATTGTACAAATACAAAGGAGGGTTCCAAATCTAAAAATATAGTGACTTGAACCTAGCTATAGTTTATTGTCGACTTGTCACCACGGAGCCCATGGAACAAACTCTTGGGATCTGCCACTGAGTATCTGACCCGGGGGGGACTCCCATATTTTTTGACCGGGGATGATCGTCGGAAATTTTCAGTTTCACCCCTAAAAGATACCAAACATGGCGGGCCATGGCGTGGCTCAAATAATTTCTTACCCTAAAAGATACCCTAAAAGATGAGGCCTTATGTGCAAAGTAGGCGCGAAGGAGACAGGTAACAGGTAAAAGATACCCATCAAGAAATTTCCGTGTTTGTTTCTAATTTATCGTCTTCTCATCGAGTAATGTCTCTTTCTTACACGGTTTTTAGAAGCACCATCATGAGAGAAAACAATTTGGACACATATTTCGGACCTAAAAGATATCAATCTCCCTAATTTTATTGAAGATTAAGATCACCCCTAAAAGAGACCAAGGCCCCGTGATTTTAACCCCTAAAAGATACGACGATCATCCCCGGTCAAAAAATATGGGAGTCCCCCCCCCCCCCCCCCCCCGGGACTCCCCGGAGTCGAGGGGGCAGAAAAAAATTGTGCGGGACAATTTTTTCAGAGACAACTGAGTGCAGGATGTTTTTCAGCACAAGTTCTGCGTCACATAACAGTTGCAGGATATAGTTTTTGGGGCAAAGACCACCTGCATGATATTTTTGGTGGCAATCTTCCCTTGCATGATTTTTTTGGGGGGAATTGTCACCCCACCCTCCCCCACCCCGGGTTTTTCTAATGGTCCGTCCCTTAGGAGATTATGGTAGGTTGCGTGCGTCGTTGCGTGCAGGGTGCTGCTAGGTGGTTTTGGGCTTCCTGTGGTGGGCGCCAAAAATAGCGGGAAAACAGTTTCTTGGGAGGGCTTTGCTATTTTGGAGCTCAAATTACAAAAGATACGACACTGAAAAAATATGCGTTTCCTTTGTTTATGCCAGTTCAAGGAGAAAAGCGTCTGGCAAAGTACAGGACTTACGAGGATCTCAATAAGCCACAGGAGGAGAAATTTGCTGATGGGATCACTATTAAAACAACACACGTGGAATTTGAAACAGACAAAAGGTTTTATACACTTGTTGACTGCCCCGGACATACCGACTTGATGAAGGTAGGGACATGGGAATTTCTTATGTCAACGTTTCAGTGTACTCGCCTTGTGATGACAACGCAAAAGTAAAAACGAAACTAACTGATTTCATTACTGCGATTTACAGCTGTCTCAGGTAACACGCGACCCAGCGCGTTCAAAACATTTTTTTGGCAGTTTGGTTTTTCTGCGACGTCAATCAAATCGCCTAGCTCAGTGAATTGGCTTCTGTCGCGACATGTCTCGCAAGTGAAGCCAAACAAATGCACTGGGCTCACACGGACGGATTGCATTGATTGACAGCGCAGAAAACCCAATTGCCAAACTCCAAGAATCTGACAACGGCGAAGTCGCGTGTTACCTGAAACAGCTGTAATTCATAATTCTGCGAACTCTCGCTAACGATTTCCAACCGTAAAACCGCCTTTTGGCTTGCGTCAATCAAAGAATTCGTGCGAATTGGTTCCTGCTATTTATGGAAATTCTGACCGCTTCGGTTTCTATATTTCAATATTCTAGTATATGGTCACTCAAGGCACCCAGTTGGATGGCGCGATTTTGGTTGTGTCAGCTGCTGATGGCCCAATGCCTCAGACAAGAGAGCATGTGCAGCTTGCAAGCAAGGTATTTCTTAACCCATTATATTACCTCCCAACTCGCGTTTTCTTTTTGCTGGCTTACACACAAGCGCAAGCTTGTGTGCACATTTTCGAGAGACAAGTATTGAGGCTCAAGTATCTCAGGGCTCTGGAGGCATCGGGTTTTTTAAACCCAGATTCTGGGTTTCCGGTTTGAAGGTTTATGAAATGCTCACAAATCGGATCCCCAGAGCCCTGAATCTTGCCGCTGGCCAAAAGATGACGGGCTCTGGGTATGAGATTGATATTGAGCACAGAAGCATACTCCAGAAATGGGTGGAGAAGCGCCCAGAACAGTCACTCCGACAATATCTGAAGTATCTAGAACTAACGTGCGTCATCATTCTGATGTGTAAAAGCGACGATTAGCCTTCTTAATCACAACGTCACTCTGTCCACAATGTGCCTTAATGGCAATGAATTATAATCCTGTTGTAAACCTTGATTATTAAAAAGACCGCTAAAATTTCTGCTATCGTTCTTGAAGGTTGGGCTGGCAAACATCGTGGTCTATTTCAGCAAGGCAGACCTGGTGGACGACCAAGAGCTTCTCGAGTTGGTAAGTAAGTTTCAGGGGTATTGTTTGAATGAACGGCTTCACTTCTGATTGGTTGGTTGTTGAATGGGTTTCGCTTCTGATTGGTTGGTTGTTGAATGGGTTTCGCTTCTGATTGGTTGGTTGTTGAATGGGTTTCGCTTCTGATTGGTTGGTTGTTGAATGGGTTTCGCTTCTGATTGGTTGGTCGTTGAATGGGTTTCGCTTCTGATTGGTTGGTTGTTGAATGGGTTTCGCTTCTGATATGTTCGTTGTTGAATGGGTTGCGATTCTGATTGGTTAGCGGGAAAAGTTGAGAGATCAGCTTTAGTCAGTTTTTTACGAGCTATTGTATTGGCATAACCATATGGCCACAGAGAAATGAGTGGATCATTGGGTGGCAAAAGGCTCATTGCCCACAGTTTGAGCTAAATTGACCATTTAACTGCTCCCTTAAAACTAAATGTAAAATAAGGGACGTGTCATTATTTAGCCGGGGGGGAGGGGGGTACTATTTTTTAAGCAAGGCTTAAAAAAAGACCCTAGACTCAGTCGTAGATCAAAAAAATTAGGATCCTCCCCTGTCCCCTATTTAAACCTAGTAGAAGACATTTTGCAGAAAGAGGGGGCACATTTTACTTTCGTTGCGCGCCCACATTTTGATAAACGCATTTCCCCCCGGGGGGGGGGGGACTCCCATATTTTTTGGTCGGGGATGATCGTCGGAAATTTTCAGTTTCACCCCTAAAAGATACCAAACATGGCGGGCCATGGCGTGGCTCAAATAATTTCTTACCCTAAAAGATGAAGCCTTATGTGCAAAGTATAGGCGCGAAGGAGACAAGTAACAGGTAAAAGATACCCATCAAAAAATTTCCGTGTTTGTTTCTAATTTATCGTCTTCTCATCGAGTAGTCTCTCTTTCTTACACGGTTTTTAGAAGCACCATCATGAGAGAAAACAATTTGGAAACATATTTCGGCCCTAAAAGATACCAAACTCCCTTATTTTATTGAAGATTAAGATCACCCCTAAAAGAGACCAAGGCCCCGTGATTTTAACCCCTAAAAGATACGACGATCATCCCCGGTCAAAAATATGGGAGTCCCCCCCGGGCGCATTTCATCAAGCCTCAATTTCATCAAGCCTCAGAGAAAGGGTAGACGAACATTACGTTTTTTTGTGTATAGTAAGCAAAGCCTATCAGCCGCCCAGGAAATACGCTACCTCAACTACATAGGTTAGATGAAAGCGTCTATTGATGAGCCTGTTATGTATTATTCATGCACGCAACGAAGAAATTAATATTCATGTGCGTAGAGCGCGGCCCAAATGCCTGTAACGTCGAACTCACGCTTACCTAAGGGTTCTTCTTTCGAAAATGTGACTGCGCGGCAGGCCTATCACTGCAAGGTATTTTTGGGAGAGTTTATGTTTTACTCGTCGAGATACACTCATATTCAGGGGAGGGTCCGATTTTTTTCAGCAAACTTCGCGCAACGAAAACACTCATAGTTCCGATGAAACAATGGAGCCATTTCACGCTATCTGGAGATACCAATCAGAGCTGGAAAGATTCTCCCTCGGGAACTGATCTTGTCCCACAAACAGTATTTCAGGACTTCCGAAATCAGTCCGATGTGCAGCACTTTTTTGCCTTTTATGACAGTATAAACTAAGATCATCTAAAGATAAGGATATCTGGTAATCCTAAGCGGGATCGGAATATTTTTGGACTTTTTTTAAGGAAAACCCTGGTTTGTTTGTGGGACATAACAACAGTAACTATGGCTTTGAATGACAGGTCGGAACTATGAATAGCCTTCGCACCGTAGAACAAGTGTATCTTGACGAGTAGCACGAGCGTATGTACAGAACTAACACGAAAGTATCCCCCAAAGGAATCATCTGAATTGGGTGGCAACAAGAACTGTACAAGATGTTAACACTGTTGGCCGATTCGGTCTATTGATATTCAGTGTTGGTTATTGTTTTAGCTCCTTTAAACATTCCGATCTAGACCCTATGTTTAATATGCATATGAGTTCAGACTGTAAACAAAATCAATCCACCTATATATTCACCTCATCTTCAGGTTGAGTTAGAGGTGCGCGAATTATTGTCCGATAACAACTACGACGGTGATAATACGCCCATTGTAGCTGGGTCAGCCTTGAAAGCACTTGAAGGCAAGAGTCCCGAGATAGGGGTAAACTCCATTACAAAACTTCTCGCAGACCTCGACAAGCACATCCCTTTACCAACGCGAGCCATCGACAAGCCCTTCCTGATGCTAGTGGAAGACGTGCTTTCAATCTCTGGTAGAGGCACGATTGCTACTGGCAGGATTGAGAGGGGAGTGGTGAAGGCTGGAGACAGCGTAGAGTTGGTCGGAATCCGTGACACAATCCGGACGACTGTCACGACTGTCACAGGTATTGCAGGGGGGGGGGGGACGAGAAATCAGATTGTCTTCCTCTAAGACAAGGGTGTAGCTTCCAATACGCAAAGCACGCAGCAGCTGCGTACTAAAATGTTTACAAAAAGTTATTTGTTTCTATTTTTAAATGTTTGATTCTGTCCCTTGCGTACCCTACAAAAAGACTCTAGTTACGTCCATAAGGCATCTAGGATCGGAATGCATTCAAGGCACAGGCGTCTTAGGAATCTTTTAGCGTTTGAACTACTGCTGCAATGGGCTGTTCAAATAAAGAAACGAGGACCTACAGATATCTTCTAAGACCAGGCAGCAACCAGTCCTTTAATAAACTGCCAGCCGCGATATGAAGTTGCTCAGACCATGGACTCTTTACAATGAAAATTAAAGATTTCCTTTCTTAAATTATTCCCTCTTTTCTTTCTACGTTTTTCTTTTATCTAATGCCCTTAAATGCTTGTAAATACTTGTACATATGTATTATATATTGTAGCATTATTACAACATATCTATATTTTTATATTTAAATTTTTAAAGCTATTTTTCAAATAAGTTAGTATCATTATGATATTCGCATTAGTGCCATTTTATTAGTATATTAGTATTTTATTAGTATATTAATATTAATATTAATATGTAGATAAAGTAGGCGAAGAGCCACCCAGTGGAAGAACTACTATTAAACCATTATATTTATTATTATTATTATATTTACTAACATACATAGGCGATCCGCAAATGGTATGCAAAAAATGAAAAATTCATGAGTACCTACCTACTAGTGTAGCTGCATTGGCGCTTAATTCTTGTACTTTTATTAGGCGTAGAAATGTTTGGTAAGCCATTGGAGCGAGGAGCTGCTGGAGACAACGTTGGCCTGTTACTAAAAGGTGTGAGTAGAGATCAAGTCGAACGTGGTATGGTGGTATGTAAACCAGGAACATTCGCATTTCATACCAGATTTGAAGCAGAAGTAAGTACGATCTCATTAACATAACCGTATTGAGTAAGAGTGCAGTATAGTTAGGAAGCTTTTTCATTTCGGTTTGAAGCTATGTATCATTGTCATAAGACAAAGAGCAATTCGTTATAACAAACATTATTATAGAGAGATTCTTTAAGCATCTCAATCAGCGCTATGAGCAGCGCGAATCTCGTTAACTATTAAGTGGCGGATCAGATCCAGGATTTACTAGGGGGGTTCCGTTCCTTCTACACTCCTTCGTTCGACCACGAGTGGTCTGGGTATCACAATAAAATCCTCTCATTCTGATGCCCTGGGGGCCCGGGGGAGGGGGTACTCCCATATTTTTGGGCGGGGGTGTACGTCGTACATTTCAAGGTTTAAAATTAGGCCTCTGGTACCTTTTAGGGGTATAATGTGAAAACTTGCATTTCATTTTTTCCAGATAGATACCAGTTAGGGGTCCGTTCTAACGGGCCTGAGGGAGGTCTAGCGGGCCTGAGGGAAGGAGGGGGTGGCTTGGAACCCCCTCTGGATCCGCCACTGCTATCACTTCTCTCCAGATCTTGACAGCTTCGTGCTGCCAAACCTATCGCCTTTGTATTGATGATAACACTTGTTTAGTGCCATATCAATGTTCAATAAAGTGTCATTAATACCTTAGTTGTCCGACACCCTGCACTGGCCAATACTCCATCGAGTTGCATGTGTTTCTTCGTGAAAGTACATGCGTTTTCCTTTTTGCGGAAAAAAGAAATGGAGCAAGGTTACGTAGTGTAAAATGATTCAATTCCTCTAAATGCCAATGGACGATTAAAGCTATAACTTCTTTATTCAGAAATGCCCAAACCGTGTCCCACAACTACCAGAATGCAGCGCGCGCTTCTATAACAGTTTGTTCGACAAATGTCCCACATCTACTGACATCTAATGACATCTAATGACCGACAGGCTGTAACACGGCTGTGTATTTCCGCCCACAGACTTCCGGTGGAACGGGGCCGCTATAGCAATATTGCATATGCTGATAGATTGTGTAATATTTGTGACAACTCATGCATTGGTGATGAATTTCATTACATAATGGAATGTGATCACAGTACTTTTGCTCAGTCGCTTAAGATTTGATTTCCTAACAAGTCTGTACCGAATTAACAGTGCCTTTAGATATTTTGATAAGGTCATTATTTCTTTATATTTTAGCAATGAAAGATGATTTGGCCCTTAAATTGTCTGCAAGATATTTTAGTGAATTGCTTAACAAAGTCAACTTGTTGGACGTCTCTAAATAAGTTTTATTATTATTATTGTAAATTAATAACATGTATGATTAACCGATGTATCTAGTTATTGGATATAAGGTCAATAAATATTATTATTATTATTATCTACCGACATGCAGCGCGCGCGTGCATTATAGCTAGAATCGTCCGTTTCAGAACATCTGACAAGCATCGCTGAAAATTAAGCACTGAGTAGAACAACCATCTGATTTCTTGCTTCCAAATTAGCCAATCAGAACGACTTTTGTTTCATCGCCAAGCGTTCGGCAAACGGATTTTAAAAGAATTGCAATCGAGCATAAATCCTGTAAAATCTTGCCTTATGTCGAATGTAAGAACTGGGTTAGTAGTCCAAAAGCTATATACTGGACCCTATTAAATAACGTTTCGTGTTTACCAGCAAGGCCATAGAAGAGTTCCATTGTTTACGTTTTGACTAATTTGCATA
This sequence comes from Scolanthus callimorphus, assembly GCA_033964015.1. Classification (NCBI taxonomy): domain Eukaryota; kingdom Metazoa; phylum Cnidaria; class Anthozoa; order Actiniaria; family Edwardsiidae; genus Scolanthus; species Scolanthus callimorphus. The sequence continues at coordinate 9,430,243 of CM066919.1, forward strand.
AGCATCAACCACAATCAGGCATTCTCCAACGCCGTTGCAAAGGGGCTCATCTCCAGTGTAAGAACTCACCAGCTGAATCATAAGCTTTCTTTGTTTGGTAGAACGGAGGTTGAACCAATCATGATTAAATAGTAACTAAACACAAAGGTGTCCTCAGGGAATGGTTCTTACACTGGAGATGACCCGCAAAAGGTTCGGTTCTGGATATCAATATAGGGTGACAAATGGAATATAAGTAGAAAATATCAGCTCGATATCATGTAAAACAGGCACACGTATGGAAGGTGTTCGGAATTCTTATGGATTGCCATGGGATTTTTTCTACCATTCCCATTCTTACTATTCCCTATGGAGCTGGTTCATTCATGAAATCTTGTTTTTCCATTACAGGTTTACATCCTTACGGAAGAGGAAGGAGGTCGCAGCACCCCTTTGTTCAGTAACTACAGGCCCCAGTTCTATATTCGCACAACGGACGTCACGGGTACTATCACCCTCCCCGAGGGGACAGAAATGGTCATGCCAGGAAATAACGTCATTATCACTGTAGAGTTGATAACTGGTATAGCGTTGGAAAAGGGTACAAGGTTTGCGATTCGTGAAGGAGGCAGAACCGTCGGGGTTGGAGTGGTTACCAAATTTATAAAGTAAATCTACACGAGGCTAGTTTCTCCTTATTTAGCTACACACATGCAATTGTGTTTAGTTAATTGGCTGCCAAAATGAATTGTAATAACCGATATTGTTGCAACTAGTTAATAAAGCTAAACTTTGGATTTTTGGTTTCATTGCTTGCCTTATATAAACGCCTTCATGCATCGAGACATCAACGGGGATTCGCTGCAAGAATTATGAGAAAATTGCAACTGAAAGAAAATCGGGATTTTTATTCGGAATATCTTCTTGATTAAAATAATCTACAGAACCCCAGTAAAACCGGAAGAGTTGGATTCCATGCAAATAAGAACTTGGTGATTGTACAATGTTTCCTTATGGTCTCCGCTCGCGTGGTTCGGAGCTCCGCGAAACCAGGCCACCTTAGAGCAGCTTCACTAAGAACGAATTATAACAGCACACATACATGGATGGAGAATCAGCTGAGTTTATTGCGTAAATCTTATCGTTTGATATAAGTAAACTGAGAGCAATATACACTGAATAAAAGGTTGATGATGTTACTTTGTTCCATCGGCACGTGTACCTGTAAATAAATCCCAAAAAAGTAAACACTTGACACAGCGCGCCAGGGGCGGGGGGTCTTGGGGTGCGGGCCACTCCCACCCCCTTTTTAGAAGAAAAATACAGTAAACATTAACTCAAGAAAAAATTCGAAAAGCTGGAAAGAGGCACCATACATTTGTACAGATGTGAATCCCCCCCCCCCCCCCTCTCAAATCCTTGTTAACGGCTCTGCGCGCGACTAACCTGATGACAATAATCAGAAAAATGCATAACTGAAATAACAACTGGTCTTTGCCCTCATTTTACCAGCGCCTTAATGCGTTAACAATTCACAAAAAAGGAGGCCCACAAATTACGCCAATAACCTTCAGTAACAACTCGAGGGATGAGGTTCTTGTGATACCCGAAATAAACGAATTCGAACCAAGTGGAATTAGGCGAGACAAGACATTGTTTATTCATACCGAATTCAATAATTGTTACATTCATTCAGTTTTGCGATGAACAAAATTATTTTTTTCTATTCAGCAATTTCAAGAAAGTATTTTGGCTCATTCAACTTTTCTCGAGTAAATAATCTGTGAGGATCTCTCTTCAAGCTGTCACCTCCAGTCAGCATGCTGATTCTTGAAGGACCCTCAAATTGCGTGATTCCCAAAGCAAAGCGCTCGCTCTTAACCAATCAGAATCAAGAGTGAGAACAATGTATATTATAGGATTATTCAAAGCTTCAGGAGGCTAGATTCCGCTAAGAAAATAGCACGAAAAAAGCGATATCGCACGAGTCGCGCAGCGACGAGGGCGAAATCGCCTTTTTAAGTGCTATTTTCGGTGGAATCTACCGACTGAACGCTTTGAATATACTTGAATCCCATGATATCTTGTCCTCAATTTACACAAAAAAGAGATATCATAGGATTCTATATATAATACCTGCACTAGACGCTACAGCCATACACTCTGATCTTCATGCAGATATTAACGGGCGTCCACGAAAGAGGCTTGAACCTCAAGAAGCGTGCGTTGATAGGTTTGTGAGCCAGTATGTCTCCAGTGTGAACTGGTCTGAAAAGGCCAACAGTGCGCGCTTTGACATTCGGTTTTGATAGAGTGCGCGGCTACGACGTCAGACGTGCGTGTACCGTAATCACACTAGCCTCCTCGCAGGCTCTCTTCTGGTGTCAGAGCACGCCGCCGGAAATTGCAGTTTGCGCGCGCATGTTCGTATGGGATTTCCGCACACCCTCGTTTTTGTGGGTTTCCTGTGGACTCTGAATGTAGGCAAGTCAACCAATCAGAGCGCGCATTTTATAGTATTTGTTGTATAAAATTGCATACTTTGAAGTCGCACCGAGGTGTATATAGCATTGTTGAAATTGACGAGTTTGATATTCGTGTCTGAGAACAATTCAACTGTTACGTAAGCTGTATATCGATGTTCACGTGATCCTCATTCCTCGTAAGATTTCAAGTGTTGTAACTTCAAGAGTCTTCGAGCTGAGTTCGAGCTGATCTTGGAACTGGAATCAACGTTCCGCGTCTCTCCGTTCTAGGCGTAATATTTGAATCAAAAGGTAAGTTACAACAAGAAAAGAAAGAGGAACATTTAATGGACTATCTATAGTTTCCTTTGCCAATAAATGCGACGATACAATGTTGAAGTAAGAAAAAAGTGGAATGAATTTGCTGAACTTTCACGCTCTCTAAAGCAGGTTACATTTTACTGTGTCGACTTTCCGTTCTTTGCTAGCCTGAGTTAACAGACGCCCGCTCAAATCAAAAGATTTGAGCGAGACCTTTTGATTTTGAGCGGGCGTCTGTTAACTCAGTCTAGTTCTTTGCACGCATTTGAGCGATTTTCACATTCTGCGAACTCAACACTTGACATTTCCGAACGCTTAATTGCGTTTTGGCTTCCACCCACGGTGCCCATCAGTGACAAAGAATGCAGTGTCGCTCTGCCATCCTCCACCACAAACTGCTGGTCAATGGTCTCGCTCGCTTCTCAGGTCGAGGCATGAGTCGAATAGAGTCCTAAAGTGATGACGTTACAAAATACAACTTTTCGATTTATACAAGAGTGGATTACCAAGAGTTTCCATATTTACTATGTACGCCCGAATCACAGTCAGAGAAGTGTCTATTTTTAGAACTAGGATGCCCGCGAAAACTCATCATCCACAGGGTTCCCACTTTCTCGCCACGCGAACAGTTGTGAGGTCCAGCCTAAAATTAAATCGCAGATCAATGGAAAAACCGTTAAAATCGCAAAGATAAGGTAGGATATTCTCTATTTTGTTGTGTATTGGGTATACGAGCATTCGAGCCTGAGCATTCGAATACTTTCGCGCGCGAAACTCAAATCTAAAAATAGACACTTTTCTGACTGTGATGTGGACAAATACAGTAGGGAAAGATTCTAACTCTTGTTAATCCACTATTGATTTATAGCAATATATTTGTCCCTTGATTTCGAAGGAGCATGTCGAATGGAAGGTAGACACCAAGCATGAGGCAAATCGGTTGAAACGCGACAGAGATATGGCCCGCTGAATATAACTGTTTGGAACCGAGTCCAAAATACAGTGAGTTTTTAAAAGAAAATTATGTATTCAGCGGGCCATATCTCGGTCGCGTTTCGACCGGTTTGCCTCATTTTTTGCATGCAACGTTCTTTGGTGTTGGTCTTTCATTATTAACTTGGTCAAAAATCTGAGATTCGAAATTTTTCAAATTTGTCACACTTTATAGGACTCTATGTCAGCCTAGTCCCTGACGTTCTGGGTGGGCTTCCTGTGCTCGGAGATGAACCGTTAGGATGCGCGAGCACTGGGCCGAGCTCACCCGGGAGAGGGTTTCCTGTGACGTCACGTCACGCATGTCTTACAAACCACAGGAAGCCCACCCAGGACGCCAGGCCGAGGCATGGGCATGGGTCGCGCTTGATATTAGGGGGATGGTCAACTCTTGTTTGAAAATGCAATCATACACCTTTTTTTCCAAAATGGCGAGGCGTTTTGTTGCATTGGCCCTTGTTGCCTCACTCTCATGAAATTATCTTTTGTCTTTGAGCTTGAGTGAATCTAAAACAAAAGAATAATAACATGAGAACGAGGCATCAAGGGCCAGTCAGCCGTTTTGGAAAAAGGCGTACAAGTTCGTGCGATTTTTAACCATTCAATAAATTTAGAAAAACACTGCCCCCGGACATAATAAACGATCGGTCCCTAACGGGTGACAACAGGTGGATCACGCGAACCTTAGCCTATTCCTGGAAATTTGGCGAATGAAAAAAGATTGTGACTCACTAGAAGTCAGGTACCATTATTTATGAAGAGAATAGAACGATGAGCATAAATTATGACTGTAAAAGATTGTAAAACTGGACAACAGGAACGAATTGTCGTCTATGATGGCTATGATGATCTAGTGGTCACAGCGTTAATTGAAAAATATAGCTACTGTCAAATTCGACTAAACAATTCTATCTGGTCGTGCCAATACGTTTATACTTTTTAATTCTTTAATTAGATGGCCAGGGCAGTTCTCAACGTGTTGCTCGTAGTAGCCTTCTTTGTGAGCGCCTTCTCGAAAAGAACCGCCGCCTTCAGGCGCGATAAAACTCGTTTCAACCTAATCATTCTTGGACACGAAGGACATGGCAAGACCACGCTAGCTTCTGCAATAACTAAAGGTACAAACACAATGTATAGGAACAGTGACGGATCCAAGGATTGCACAAAGGAGGGTTCCAAATCTAAAAATGTAGTGACTTGAATCTCCCCTTCTGTCAGTTCATTGTCGACTTGTCATTTTTTTGCCTCTGAATAACTGAATTCTCTATCGCGGCTCCATAGCGGTAGTAGATCATATGGTAGCAACTGGTCTGTTGCAGGCTTTGCTATTTTGTAGCATCAAATTGCAAAGAAACGACGCTGAAATAATATGCATTTTTTTCTTTGTCTATGCCAGTTCAAGGAGAAAAGGGTCTGGCAAAGTACAAGACTTCTGAGGAACTCAATAAGCCACAGGAGGAGAAATTTTCGGGGATCACTATTAAAACGACACACGTGGAATTTGAAACAGACAAAAGGATTTATACACTTGTTGACTGCCCCGGGCATACCGACTATGTCAAGGTTGGGAGCATAGGAATTTCTTCATTTTTTATGTCATACTTTTCTATACTCGCATTTATGATAAAATGATGACGGCGCAAAAGTAAAAGACTCTGAACATTGTCAACATATGACTATCAATTGTTACACGCGCCATGTTGAATGGGGACGCCAAACTGTTGAACTACGATCACATGGAATTTCTGCAGAACCCATCGATGGGAACAGATGAATTTCCCATGGTAGAAAAATGGGAAGTGTTCAGATTTCCCATGGCTATCCACGTGATTTCCGAACACTTCCCATGCGTGTGCCATTTCTGGCTTTCAAATTCCACACTTAACGCTACTAGAAGGCTACAACTTATAGCCTACTTAGTAGCTCCACCAATCATGGCATTGACAATAGAACGACACTTATAGCCTACTTAGTAGCTCCACCAATCAGCATTGACAATAGAACGACACCGCGGAAAGACGCAGTTCACATGCGCTAAAGATTCACTGGCCTGTGAAATGAAGACAATTGAAAAAATCTACATAACAACAGCGAACGATAAACTTTGACTTTAAATCAAAATTTTCACCTCGGGTGCAAGCCTCAAAGTGCGAGGTGCAAAAGTTCAAAGAAAGATATGATCATATTCTAGCTGATCTGCAATTTTTGGCCTTACGTTTTGTGTCTGGAGCTTAATTTTTCCAAATTTCCAAGACAGCACGAGATATTTTTGTTATGAAGATTATTTCTTTTGTTTCATTTCACAGGAAGTGGATATTTAGCGCATGGCAAATGCGTTTTGCCGCGGTGTCCAATAGAACACTAATGTGATAGATAATACATGATAGATAGTGAGTAGCAGAGCTAATCAGATTGCAGGATTCGTGATCGCATACGAGTTTTTCCTGCTAATGGAAATTCTGAACGCCTCGGTTTTATCTCTTTCTATTCTAGTATCTGATCACTCAAGGTGCCCAGCTGGATGGCGCCATTTTGGTTGTGTCAGCTCTTGATGGCGTAATGCCCCAGACAAAACAACATGTGAAGCTTGCAAACCAGGTATTTGTTACCCATTAGGTTAACTTCTCAACTCCCGTATGGACTGATTTACACACAAACGCAAGCGCAGACGCAAGCGCAGACGAAAGCGCAGACGAAAGCGCAGACGAAAGCGCAAGGATATCAAACTCATATATTTCCTTTATTATGTTTTCACTACAACGCAAGTGCAGACACAAGCGCAAGGAAATCGAGAAGTTGCGCTCCCTTGCGCTTGTGCTTGCGTTTAGTGTTATTTAAGAGAACACAAGCGAAAGCAATCTAGTTTATTTGAATTTAGGCTTTCGTTTGCGTCGCTTTGATTTAAACTTTAAAGCGCTTGCGTCCTGCGCTTTTATCCGTTCGTGTGTCACTCTCGAACCCAGAGCTCCCTGGCTCGTCGCCTCGCAGGGGAAGCTCTGGTGACATCCATTTGAGGGCCTTCGCTGATTGACTGAAATGACGCGCGCACTCGTACATAACCTCGCTTTATAAAAACGTATCTATAAAAATAACACTGGCATTTGTTTTCCTAGTCGTCTTTTCAACCTTGAGCTCTTTGTTTGACTCTGAATGCTAATGACTCTGAACTCTAGAAATGCTGTAGTTGAATTTGTGGATATTATAGACACTCACTACCTCGACAGTGGCGTCACGACGGAATCAAATATATTATCGTTACATGTTTGTGAAAATCGTGCGCTCGTGATTGCGCATGTAGCTTGCTTTAGAATAATAACGAGTTTTGCTTACTGCTAGAGGAGTAAATAAACACATACATAAATAAGTTATAAATAAGGCCGTCTACTGCTCAATTTGGGCTGTACACTCAGGGCCTCATCGTCACAGACAATGGAAAGATACATTGGTTAAATTAACGGTTTCGGTTCTTGAAGGTCGGTGTGCCGAACATCGTGGTCTATATAAGCAAGGCAGACGAGATGGACGACCAGGAGCTTTCGAAGTTGGTAAGTAGGTTTCAGATTTTTCACACCCATTAATTTGATAGCGGTCTTATAGCCAACTTTTTTGTCTACTAAACAGAACATTTAATTGCTCCCTTACAACTGAATGTAAAACCATCAAATTTTTATTTCAAAGGTTTCATTTGTTGCTCGCTATTGATATTCAGTGATGATTATTGTTTTAGCTCCTTCAAACATTTCGAATCTAGACCCGCTGCTTATGCAAATGAGTACAGACTGTAAACATAAACAATCCTCCTATTCATCTCATCTTCAGGTTGATGCAGAGGTGCGCGAATTATTGTCCAAATTCCACTACGACATTGATACACCCATTGTAGCTGGGTCAGCCTTGAAAGCACTTGAAGGCAAGAAACCCGAGATAGGGGTAAACTCCATTAAAAACCTTCTCGCTGCCCTCGACAGCCACATTCCTACACCAACCCGAGCCATCGACAAGCCCTTCCTGATGCCAGTGGAAGACGTCTTTTCAGTCATAGGTAGAGGCACGGTTGCTACAGGCAGGATTGAGAGGGGAGTGGTCAAGGTTGGAGAGACAGTAGCGTTAGTCGGAATCCGCAACACAATCCGGACGACTGTCACAGGTATTGCAAGGGGGGAAGGGGGGGGGGGGGGGGGGGGGGGGGGGGGGGGGGGGGGGGGGGGGGGGGGGGGGGGGGGGGGGGGGGGGGGGGGGAGGGGGAAGGGGGAAGGGAGGACGAGAAAATCAGATTGTCTGCCTCTAACACAAGGGTGTAGCTACCAATACGCAAAGCACGCAGCAGCTGCGTACTAAAATGCTTACAAAAATTTCCTGTTTCTATTTTTCAATGTTTATTGACATGTTGTTATATTGTCACGAACTCTGTTTGCTGTTTACAATGAAAGAGATGTCGTTGTCGTTTGTAATGCATAATAGACATGAATAACACAAGAAAAGATTTCCATGATTATTCATGATTATATTAGACTTCTCTCTTGCATACCACATTACAAAAACAGTAAGGACGTAGTTGCTTTTGTCTCTATTATGTTCGTTCTACAAAGGAGTTCTTTTGTCTCTATTATCCTCGTTCTTTGTGTTGAGGTGTAGGGTATTGTTGTATTATCAAACCAGAGAGGAGCTACAACTACGCACCGACCCTACAAAAAGACTATAGCTACGCCCCTAAGGCATCTAGGATCGGAATGCATTCAAGGCACGGTTCGAAGTTAATAGAAATCTTTTAAAGCGCGATCAAACGGGATGAGAGTTGGTGAGAGTTCCAACTATCACCCGCTCTCATCTGCTCTCACAAGAAGCGATCCAAACGGGTATGAGAGTTGATGAGAGTCAGCCTATTTTTTTTCATCGAAAAACCAAAGTGAGCCTGCAGTTCTTTGCAACTATGAGCCCGGAGTTCTTTTTGGCGGCAGCTGCTGACTGAAAAACTCTCATCAACTCTCATCGCGCGATCAAACGGTAATAACTAACTCCTCATCGACTCTCATGAAAAACATGTTCAAAGTGCATGATAGCGGATGAGAGTGAATGAGAGTCGATGAGAGTTCGCGATCAAACGGGAATGCTCTCATTGGCTCTCATTAGCTCTCATCAACTCTCATCACCGTTTGATCGCGTCTTTAGAGTTTGAACTACTAACCTAACCTGCTGCAATACAGCAAAATGCCGCGTATAAAATCTAGATTTTTCCAAATTAGCCTAAATAGTTTCTTATAGAATCGAAATGGAAATCATATATTCACTAACATAAACGAACGCAAAATGGTGTGGCACCTGTTTTGTATCGTGTGGCGTCGTCTGCACCATTGACCACAAGATAACATTAACATAGTGTAGGTGCATTGCCTTCTTCTTCTTGCACTTTTATTAGGCGTAGAAATGTTTCGTAAGCTGTTGGATCGTGGAGAAGCCGGAGACAACGTTGGCCTGTTACTAAGAGGAGTGAAAAGGAGATCAAGTCGAACGTGGCATGGTGGCGTGCAAACCAGGGAGCATCAAATCTCATACCAGGTTTGAAGGACTAGTAAGTACGGTCTCATTAATACTTGAGACCCTGTGTCCGATGGGCGTGACGATGTTATGATTGGTTTGTTTTTGGGCGAATGCGAACACCACTTGCATTCGCCCGGTCGCAGAATATGCGTCCCCTTTGTTCCATAATCTCTACACAATACTTGTCCAAGAACTGTCGAAGACTAGAACGCCTACAAAAGCGTGCGCTCCGTATTATCAGTTCCGGTGACTTGTCTTATAGGCAAGCTTTAGATGTCTATAATATGCCAACATTATACCTCAGGAGAGAGGAGATAGGTGACACCCTGTTTAATGACATTGAGACTTTTGAGGACCACAAGCTGCGCTCTCTGTTACCACCACCTAACCCCAGTACTATGAACACTAGGAGGAGTCGCAAATACCAAGTGCCACGAGATAGAACGAATCGCTTTAGAGACAGTTTTATAGTCAGCCATCGTAAATAGTCTTTTCATATTTTAGCTCTAAAATTTAGCATGTATTTACAATATATTAGCTGTTTTTATCCCATTATATTATATATTTATTCTTATCTATTGTATCTATTGTACAAATTATTATATTCAGCCTCTGGCTGCAAGGATAATTTTAATAAACCATCTATCTATCTTATCTAATACAGTAAGAAACTTTCAAAATAACACCATTACTTTGTTGTTCTATGAATTTGTAGAATGTTTTTAAAGCTTATGGGAAGGGGATGGATGTTTTTTTTTTTCAAATATTTTCAATTTTCCTCCTCTTCCCTAACCTATAATTAATGAACGGTCCCCTAACAAAGAGAACTCTGAAATGGATTCTGGGCGTCATCGTGCAAATGTCAATAAACCTCCTTGTCTTGGGCGTAATGTTTTCCCATTTCAGATCACGTGGCATTCATTTGAATATAATCTTTCTTTTTTGGGGATGCTTCCATATTCATATAATCCATCGGTGCGTAGCAGAAGCTGAAGAACTTGAGAAATAATATTAGTTTTACAGTTGACGCGGTTTCCATTGTTATTTGTAGGAATTAACTCGGATAATGGCTCTCAAACAACTAAAAGTCGGGGAGGGATTTGAATTCTCCAGGGAAAGGTTGGGGTTGATCAATAGAATTGAATTGAATTTCTAGGTAAATATATTGCTCATTATGGATTAATAGGTAGTATATGGCTCATTATGGATTAATAGGTAATATCTAGTTATTTACCTATGAATCCATAATAAGCCCATATACTTACCTGTAAATCAATATTGTGGTTTCCAGAAAATATCCCCCCCCCCCCCCGGAAGAGTGTTGAAAAGTGACCCCCCACCTCTGGAATTCCCAAAGAAAAATACAGTATTTGTATGGAAAATATATCCTTTCCTATTATCCTTATCCTATGGATAATTTCTGGAACCACACAATAAGCCATTTTTACCAAGACTTCAAGGGGCACTGTCACGTTTTGTTTCATCAAAATATTTTAAAATAAGACAAGTGTTCTACAGAAACAACTCCGAACCTATATTCTGTTTCAAATTAGTCTTAAAAAAGAAAAGAAAAACTTGTTCAGCCTGTTCGAAAATCAAAAATGCCAATTAGCAATCCAATTCCATCCGCTCGATTATACCGAAAATACTCCAATTTGTATTGATCTAGCAGCTGAAAGGTTAGGTATAAAACGTAGACCATTATTTTGTTTGATTTGTAGGGAGTTTGACTGCATTTAAGCTACTTAAAAATGACCCCAGTTGTTAGACCAAATCCATGATAGAACCATGACAGTTGCCCCTTTCACAATGACTAATTCAATTATCAACCCAAACATTTAACTAGTGAATTCAATTCAATCCATACACTTACCCCGAGAAAAAAAACATCCAATAATCTCAGTTTATGCATCTATGCTGACTGTCTGTCTATACCAATATTTGCTTCTGATTATCCTTTATATGCGAATCCCGTTGAACGCCACAAAACACGATTTCCGAGAACGCCTTCACTTGAACCATATTGAGAAGCGTTTGTCCAGTCTACTTGCTTGGTCTCATTGCCCATAGAGTGTGTTTAAGACGTAAACCTGAAAATACAGATAAAATCATGCCCAAGTTAATTGCATATCTAATCGTAGAGAGAGCACACCAACGAGCGCAAAATACCTGAAACTTGCCTTCAGTTTCTTCATCTTGAATCTGAGTTCCATCCGTTTTGCTAGACAGAACGTTATGCAAATTGAGCTGTAGAAGCTGTAAGCTGTCAGGGCGTGGTACAAATGAAAATAACCGTAAGGAGCGTAGTTGCCTTTGTCTCTATTATTTTCGTTCTACAAAGGAGTTCTTTGTCTGTAGTCTATTATCCTCGTTCTTCTTGTGTTTGAGGTAGGGTATTGTTGTATAATCCAACCAGAGAGGAGCTTTATTACGCAGCTACGTACCGACCAAAATAACAGCGCTTTAATGAGTTGCGCTTTTACAAAAGGCCGCTTGATTGATTTGACTGGCTGTTGTACGAAAACAAAGACGTAATTCGTGTTTGGAAACCTTTGTCAATCATAGTTGAATAAAAGTTGTCATTGATTTTCTTCAGCATCACAACTTTATTGTGCATGGTAAAAATTAATTGCAATGAGTTTCTCTGGGGAACCCACTTCTATGAAAGCAGCAAATAACTAACAATAGTTCCTATTGGAATCCGCTATCTTTTTCAATTGTAAACTGTACTCCTTTTTCAAAACTGTTAAATTCAATGAGAAGAATGCATTTCCTTTTGTCCCTGTTTTCTGAAAACCTTGTCAAAACTGTAACTAAGTCCGTTAATTACCTCTCGATTCTCGGCAATAACCCCAATACATCCCTCGGGCCTACGGCCCTTGGGATGTATTGGGGTTATTGCCTCGAATCTCGGTAATTAACTCTAACTTCATAGGAATGCCATGTGATCTGAAATGGGTAAACATTACGCCCAAGCCGAAAATCTGACACCGGCGGATTCTTGCTTTGAAATTATAGCCAATCAGAGACAGAGCGGAAATTACCAAAAATATATAAAATGTCTAACTTCGCCATATTTCAAAATAGAGTTCAAGATTCCGTATACAAAGAATTTCTGTGACCCAAAGAATATGATTTTAAGATTGTCGACCAAAGTTTGCATAATTCCTGATTAAAGTATAATTCTCCATAATGGCAAGAAACCAACGTTTAAATAGCCTAATATCTCAAAGACGGTCCATGAGAAAAAAGTCATTTTTGATATTTAATTTGTTTTCCATTAAAAGGAGTCTGCATGCAAAACATCAAGCTATTTTATTTAAAACCGACCTTACTATTTGAAATTTGGTGATTTTTTAGGCAGGGTTTTTTCGCTCTATCCCAATCAGAATGAATTTTGCTGCATCGCCAAGTGTTTCCAACGAACGTTCCAAACATCGACAAACAGAATCTAAAAGAATTGCAATTGAGCATAAATCCTGAAATCTTGCCTTGTGGTGGGATTACAGGATTATACCTGGAAGTTACTGCGATTTTCATAATTCCGCGAATTCCCGCTCTGATTTCCCAACACCAAACTGTGATTTGGCTTCCGTTCCGTCATCAAACATTTTAAGACAGGCAAATGGATTTTTTTTCTAAGTTTTGTGTGCATTTTATGGTGTGAATTTGGGTTTGAAGGCTAGCTAGACCTTATTGAGGTCAAAAACCTCTTAAAGCCTGCGTAAAATCACCCAGAGACTGTTCACTCGTTTGATTGACGGAAGCCAAACCGCGGTTTGTTAGTTGTTGTAGAGTTCGCAAAATTGTGTACATTAAAGTTGAATGATATGTTTTGAACACAGGGAATTTCGGCAGAAACGTATCCATGGAGGAAAAGCTGAATTTCCTAAGGCACACGTATGGAAAGTGTTCGGAGTTCTCATGGACTCATGGATAGCCATGAGAATTTCGAACACTTCCCATCTTCTGGGTTCTCTGCAGAAATTCCCTGTGGAACTGGCTCATTCTTAAAATCTTGTTTTTCCATTACAGGTTTACATTCTTACGAGAAAGGAAGGGGGTCGCCACACCCCTTTCTTCAATAACTACAGGCCCCAGTTCTATATTCGCACAACGGATGTCACGGGTGCTATCACCCTCCCTGAGGATATAATGATGGTCATGCCAGGAGATAAGATCAGTTTCACCGTAGAATTGATCGCTCCAATAGCGTTGGAAGTTGGTACAAGGTTTGCAATTCGTGAAGGAGGCAGAACGATCGGGGCTGGAGTTGTTACCAAAATTTTCACGTAAATCTACGCGAGGCTAGCTTCTCCTTATTTAGCTATACACATGGCAATTGTGTTAGTTAATCGGCTACCAAAATGAATGTAGTAACCGATTGTTGTTGCAACTAGTTATAAAGCCAAACATTGAATTGGGTTTCATTGTTTGCCTTATTCGAACGCCTTCATGCATCGAGTCATAACGGGGTTGCTGCAAGAATTATGAGGAAATTGCAAATGAAAGAAAATCGGAGAATACACAGAAACTACTTCGAAAATTCGAAATATCTTCGTTTTGAGTGGTATAATCTAGAGAGACCCAGTAAAACCGGAAGAGTTGACTTCCATGCAAATATGAACGTGGATTGTACAATGTTTCCTTATTAATGTAAAGTATGGTGCTTGACAGAGTTGGAAAAACCTGCTAAAACCACTAAATGTCAAATACTAAGGTCGGGTTAACTCAGATAACCTTGTTTTTTTTTTGCATACAGACTCCTCATTTGATGGAAAACAAAATATTAAAATGCCTTTTTTGTAATGGATCCGTCTTTGAGACATTAGACTTTAAACTTTTGGTTACGTGCCATTCTATGAGAGAATTAGTACTTTGATCAGGAATTATGCAAATTTTGTTCAATCATATCTAAAATTCATATTCTTCAAATTTAGTTTCGAATTGGAATAAGTTTTTCGTCATAGAAACTCATTGTAAAAGAATCTTATGAGCTTATATATTGAAATATGGTGAATTAAATTAGACATTTCATTTTTGGTAATTCCGGTTTCGGAGCTCGCTCCGCTAGAAACAAGCCACCTTAGAGCAGCTTTACTAAGAACGCATTTATAACAGCACACGCTCGAATGGAGAATCAGCTGAGTTTATTTGCGTAAATCTTACATTGTTTAATATAAATAAACTGACAGCATCATACACGCATATATCAGGTGTGTATGTTACTTTGTTCCATGGGGGTTGTGTACCTGTAAATAAATCCCAAATAAGATAACACTTGACACAGCGCGCAACTAGCCTGGTGACAATTAATATAAGAAAAATGCATAACTGGTCTATGCTCTCATTTCTAGCGCCTCAGGCGTTTGTGATGTGCACGCAAATTACACGAAAAATTGTGTACATAAGCCTTCAGTTTGATGCCTAACACCCCCTTCCCCATCAGTGCGAGAAACTCAATTTTTTAGAAACTCTTTTCCATAAAAATGAACGTTCGACTAGCGGGAAACTAACAAAGGAAACATACGCCAAGAAGAATGAAAATATGTTTCTAAAATAGACATGATCTGGCCGATGATGGGAACAAAACTAACTCAAGATTTGTACTCTTGGTAGTGGGGCTCTTGATAGCGCGATATATGTCATACCTGCACTGCACTAGACGCGACAGCCATACACTCGAATCTTCATGCAGATATTGACGGATGTCCAGGAAGAGGCTTGAACCTCAAGAAGCGTGCGTTGATAGGGTTTTGTGAGCCAGTATGTCTCCAGTGTGAACTGGTCTGAGTTACCAGCGAATGTCTGAAGACGAAAACATATATCATTTGTAGAGCCTCATTTGTTAATATCCTTTCTTTTTTAGTTCAATTAACCCCTCTCCGAAAATTCATTTGGACCTTGGCTGTTACCTTGAGACAACTTCATCTTTTCAAAAGATTTTCTTTTCATAATAAGTCCATTTCTCAAAGTCGTTTGCATTGAAAAGGCTCCTTCTTCAACGTCTTTACCTTCCCCTACATATTAATTCATTATCAAATAAAAAGGATAAGCCGGATTAAGAGGATGATCAACTGAATGATATTGAATTGGTCAAACAAGAAATTCTCATATCTAAGTATAGAAAAGTGTATTGGTTTACTAGGAGAATATCTCTTTAGATCTAAGGACTTACCTTGGGCTCCCTGCTCTCTTGGTATGGAACC